>JAKSZT010054518.1:10599628-10620763 GCA_026826555.1 Tolypeutes matacus | reverse complement strand
TGTGTATTTGCTTACAAAAATGTTATTTATATATATATATATATATACATATATTTTAAGAGGTGCTTAGATTACCCCCACAAGGTTTTTGAGAGCATTATATCTGCAGAAACACTGCCAGATTGGACAGAAAGGGGCAGAGACAGGTCAGAATGGGAGAAGGCTGTTGGGTTGCCACAGCCCTGCAGGCAGGAGACAGGCTGGTAAATGACTCAGCTCTAGGCATGTGCTATCTTTCATGAAAAAGGGAGGATGACTCGGAGGGTGAAGCCAAGGGCCCTGAGGGCGGCAGCAGCAGGAAGTGAATACGCCATCCGTACCCGTGTCCATGCCCCTATCACATTAAGTTATTTGTCACTAGCTGAGGCTATGTTCACTCAGCAGCTGCAGGGGCGTCACCTTAAGCCATAGGCAGGTCTTTTCATTTTTATTTTGTAGGTACCAGGGTTTGAACCCAGGACCTCGCATGTGAGAAGCTGGTGCTCAACCACTGAGCCACATCGGCTTTCCTGAGTTGGTTTTATCATTTGTTTTATTTATTGTTTGTTTTCGTTTTTTCAGGAGGCACTGGGGACTCCCATGTGGGAGGCGGGCGCTCAACCACTTGAGCCACATCCGCTCCCCATAGGCAGGTCTAAGTAGTGAAAAACAGCATGTGGAAGTCTGGAATGGGACAGCAGTAAAGTGGGGGAGGGAAGGGAAGAGTGAGGGAGACAGAAAAGGGGGCTTGGCACAGGGCACCCTGACCACCTCCCCTTCCCTGCTAGCAGAAACTCAGGAGCCAGTTCTCCTGCTTGTCCTGAAGGTCTGCAGGTACACTGCACTCCTTGGTACCCCCTCTCCTCCAGGTTTCCTTTCCTATAGAATTTTTGGGAAAAGGGGTTTTGCTGCCAGTCTTCCAGGTGTGCTGAGGCTGGCGCTGTGGCTTCAGGGGACATCAGCTCCTACTCTCCCCTCTCAGGAGAGCCTAGAGGTCCAGGAGACCTACACCCTCTGCAGAACTGGCCCAGTGCGGGGGAAATGAGGCCACTCCCCCCCTCAGCCAACCACCCTTCCCTTAGATTTCCACCACACCAGTCCCCCGCAGGTGTCCAATGAGGTAGGGTTTATCAAAGAGCTGTGTGACCTCGGGCGAAATACTTAACCTCTCTGAGTCTCAGCATCTTCATCTATGAGATGGAAATTATAATAGTGCCTACCTTCTAGGGTTGTAGTGAAGGTAAATGAACAGATTAACAGATGTTTTGGAAGTGCTTAGCACAGTACCTGGCCCAAAGTAAGGTTCAATAATTATTAGCTATAATAATACTTGGCAGTAGTCAGTGTCGTTGTCATCATAGTGTTACACCAAGGAGCCGATTGCTTTTCACTCACGGCTGCTGCCCTCATTCAAGCTGCTAGTTCATCAAAACAGTTCTGGCCAAAGGCTGAACATTGTCTCGTGCATGTTTAACCCCCAAACTGCTTAGAAGAATTGCACGCAAGAGATTCTCAGACTCCTCCAGGTTGCAGAAGGAAGACCAGGTGACGGGGCACGATTGTGATGGGGAATCTGCTCTTCCCATCAGCACAGAGCCTTCCGTTCCTTTGTGCCTTCAGATCAATGGATCTCAAGCCAAAGCTGCAGATCAAAACCATGCTTTCTCAGGCCTGTCCATTGGAACGTGAATTCCCATAGATTCTGAATCACTGGGGGGTGGGACCCAGTCATTGGTACTTTTAATGTGGCCCAGGTAGGGTTGCCAGATAAAATACAGGATGTCTGGTTAAATTTGAATTTCAGATAGATAATGAATAATTTTGTAGAATAAGTATGTCGCAAATTGTGCATGGAACATACTTCTACTAAGAAAATTATACACTGTATCTAAAATGAAAATTTAAGAGGACATCTTATATTTTCTTCTGCTAAATCTCTCAGCCGTGTGCCTAAGGGATTCTGATGCCCAGTGATGATAAGAAACCCTGGAGTGGATGATGTCCTGTCCAACTCAATCCAAAGATCTAACTCCCACAGTAAACCGAGGGCAGGGGCCCCAGCATCCGTATGTGGTTTGAGTTGATTTCCTCTCAGCTTTTCTGGGTGTATGGAAGCTTGATACTCTTAGAGACACCCAGGAAGAGGGGGGCCCAGTCTTCCTGCCTCTGCCCCATGGGTGCCACACTGCCTGTCACGTTCCTCCTGGAAATATAACGTCTCATATGTGCAATCAGCATGGTCACTCTCAGTACAGCTCGTGGGGGTTTATTTAACCCCACCAGGTGAGGGACCAGGCCTGTGGCCTCCTCTGCCTGTCCCGCTGCCACTCCTGGGACACAGAAACGCCCCATACCGAGGGCAGAAGAAGTAAACGATGCGGTCCTGGGGTGGCCGGCAGAGCGATTTCCTGGTCTGTGTCTCTTAAACGTGTAAGTCAATATATCTTGGCTCCTCCGAGTGTGATCCGGGGATCAGCCCCTTTCATGTCACCTGGGAGCTTGTTAGAAATGAAGAGTCTCGAGCCTCGCCCCAGATTTCCTGAATCGACGGAGCCAGTGCCTCTACTCACTAGCGGATAACTCCGTACAAGTCTCCTAGCCTCAGTTTCCCCAGCTGGAAAATCAGAGGTAATAGAGCCCTTTACTGCCTCTGCCTAGCGCTGTTGCACGTATCGGGTGAGAGAACGGACCAGAAGGTGCAAACTCGAACGTGCTGTTTACAAGACGGCATCCTTCTTGTCACCAGTGGCCAGAGCGTGGTAAAGTAGTGCACTGCTTCCCCCACCCCCTTCCTAGCCCCCCCTTTCCCACTCTTTGTTTCTCTTCTCCCAAGTTCCCAGTCCCTATGGAAAAACCCAGCTTTCCCTTTGTGCTGCCACCCTGCCGTCTCCCAGGGTCCAAGGGCAGGCCCCATTGCCCAGGTGCTTGTCTGTTTTTGTGGCTTGAAACAAGCATTTGCACGTGTCTGTCTGAAGGAGGTCGGGGTGGGTGGAGGGGGGTGGGGGGCACTGTTTCAGACAGGCTCAAGTCCCCTGGCTCGGTTTTGTCTTGTTGCAAACGTGTCGTTTGATGCAGGCCTGATCAAACACATCCCCGAGCTGGGGGATGTGGGGACGGGAGAGGAATTAACATTTTTCTCTCCGCCGGAGCCTGCCGCGTTCCTAACCCTCCTCCGCTGAGGCCTCATGGGGATCTCGTCCAATTATAGAGGGACCTCAAAGTCCAGCGCCTGCCTTCGCGGCCCTCAGCAGCTCTTAAGGTTTTCAAAGGAGTGAGCTAACGTTTACTAATGTTCTCGGCGTGCCGGGCTGGGTGCTGGGTGCTTGACAAGCATCTTTATGGGGTTACTGGGGAAATAAAATGAAGCACAGGGTTAATGCATTTTCTTACACTGAAAATTCCGTCAACTGGAGCTCTGCCCCCTCGATTTACTAACACCCACACAAATGCGTCGACCACTTCCTTGCTACCTGAAGGGAGATCAGCCTGGCGGCATCCACGTCACCTGAGAACTTGCCGGGAATTCCGGATCTGGGGCACTGCCCCAGACCTACTGACTCAGAATCTACATTTAAACCAGATCCCCAGGTGATTTGTGTCCACATCAAGGTTTCAGAATGGCTAGATTCCAAACCTATCTTGATTTCAGAATCAATAAAATATAGGGAAAAATACATGTTTTTGAATCAAGGAAAGGGGAAGTTCCGTTTCTCACGGGGAAATTGGGGCTCAGAGAGGCACAGGTACCTGCCCAAGGTCACACAGCCTGTGGGTGACAGAGGCAGAATTCTAACTCAAATCTCCAGGGGCCAGAAGCTTCAACAGAGGGAATTAGAGGTGACAGCAGCCAAGAAAGAGATGGGGGGAACTCAGCCCTCTGGCCTGCCCCCGATCTTCCCACTACACTGCACTCTTCTCCACCCCTCAGTTGGAGGATGATATGGTCATCAGTGATGATCAAATAGATGGGTTATTTAATAGACGGTTTTTGATGGGAGCTGAGGATAGAAACCGAAGACCGGGCGTGCTTCCCTGTCACTTTGAGACAATGATCTTGTCCACCAGCACTGGCCTGGATGTGACTATTCTGAGGTTTTTAAAAAGTTCCAAACGTTGATGCCCTTGGTGGATCACTTAGTAATGGTAAGAGGTTGGGTGACTATCTGTGTGGAAGAGCTCCCTGCTTACATTTCAGGTTTCCTGCACGTGTCACCCCCTCCGAGAGGCCTTCCCTGACTACCTGGGCTTGGTTAGGCCTCCGCCCCTTTCCAGCACTCTCGGTGTGGCCCTTGGTCATTGGCTGAAATGATCAGATTGCCCCAGTGGACAGGGATCCCATCTGCATAGTTCCCCACTGGATCCCCAATGCCTGGAGAGGGTCCGGCACACAGTGGGTACTCGGTAGATATTTGTTGAATGAATGAATGAATTTGTTGGGTGGGTGGGTGGATTTTAGACAGCCAGAAGGTTTGAGAAGGACTCACTTTCCTGTTCTAGGCTTTGAACCTCCAAAGGCAAGTCTCCAGTGAAAAACCACTTTAAAAAAAAGTCATCCCCATCAGAACTGAAAGAAGGCAACTCTCACGAAAGAAGAAAATAAAAAGAAAAAAAAGCATTTGCTTGGCAACAATGTCTTGTCTCTGATCTTCAAGCAGATGAGTACATTTAGAAAATCAAACCAAAATAGCAATTGTCTTTCCAATTTCCTGGACTTTGTTCCTCTTCTGTGAGAGGTTGAGTTCCCTATAACTTATAAGTCCTTCCAGACTCTTCCGAGCTTGGGGGCCGCTCCTGGCCGCCAGCCACCAGCCTGCATCCCTCGACCACCAGGGCCCTCCTGGCCCACGTGGTGCTTCGTGCAGATTGGAGAAAGGCTCCCCTTCTTCCAGGTAGGCACCGCCCTGGCCCGGGGAAATGGCTTGGGGAACAGAGCAGGGGCTGGATCTCAGCCCCCAGGAGAATGCTTGGCCGGGCCTCTGTGCAGAGACCCACCTGCCCCACGATACATGGCGGCCCCGTCTGACCCCCAGGACTGGTTTGTTTCTGTCAGAGGCTCTGGGCCACTGGTGGCTTCGCCCCATCTCACGTGTCCCAATCTGACCTCCTTTGGTTTATCTTCGGTCATTTTCTGAGCAGGTGGGGGAGAGTCTGTCCCCAGCCTCCCACGCTGCCTACAAAGGGCCCTCCCTGCCCAACCAGTGTCCCCCCCTCCCACCCTCCACCCCGTTTTTCCTTTTAATGAATTGCTAGTCTTTGGCAATAACATCTGGAAATTCCTGGTGATGTGGGCTCTACCAGGTGGCAATCTGAATGATGAGATGCAGCCCCCTTCCCTCTGCCTGGGCACAGGTGTGGCTGGGGATCAGGGCAGCAAGTTTCCCTGCTCACCTGAGGACTGTGGCCAGGAAGCCAGGCCCTCAAAGATGGGACAGACTGTGGCCCGGGGTAGGGGGGCAGAGCAGGACCTCAGGAATTAGAAAGAACTGGACTGAGATCTGCCCCATCTGCTTAGGAGACAGATAAGAGTTCAAGCAAGTGGGTGGACCTCCTGGACCCTCTGTTTCTTCATCCGTGGAACAGGTATGACGAGGCCCACACTGCGGGACCTTGAGATGTTCTTGGAGAGAGCCGAGGCTCCTCCTGTGATGGAAGTTTTTTAGAAAACTGGAGGGGTGGGAGTTAAGGGGTATGAATGTGTGCAGGCAGGTGGTCTCTGCTAGTGACGAGGAAGTAATGCCACAAGCTCCAGGAGCCAGAGGATGCTAGGAAAGAAGCAGCTTGGCAGGATGGGCAGACGGGTCTGCCGGCGTGCATGGCAGGGCTGCTTCTGTGAGCTTGATCGTGCCTTTCTGCGTTGTCTTGTCCTCCATGGTCCCCTGATCAGAGAGAACTTGGAATTCGGAGGGAGAACACATGTGTCCCAGCCTCAGCCATCCAGACAGCTCCCTGGGTTCCTTCAGACTCAGGGTCCTCAGCTGCAAAGTGGTGCTAAGAAGCCCCGCTTCACGAGTGCCCACTGGGGAGGAGCAAAGGGGACGAGGGCGAGAGTGCTCCAGAAGGGTCTTTAGGAACTGGGAGGTGTGAGCCAGTATTTCCTAAACTGTAGGGGGTTAAGCATGGAAACATGCATTGTCAGTGGAAGGCCTGTTCACTCCAGGTCCTGGGGGGCACCCAAAAGCCTCGTGTCAGGGTGATCTGGGTGCTCAGCTGACCCCTGTTCTGCTGGGCTACAGAGAGGGTCGCAATCTTGGTAATGGGAGACCAGAAGTCTGGAAGGGCAGGGAAGGTTCCCAGGACCAGCCTGCACTGGTGGGAGAGGCCCCACCCCTCACCCTAGGGTGGGACTTGACCACGTCCCTGGGGCCTGTACGTCTTTCTGTCCTGGCCTGAACAATACTCTAGCATGGATTTGGGCACGTACCCCCTCTCCCTTTGACCTCGTGTTTCTCAAAGTCTTTCCAGGGATGACCCCTAGTCCCAGAATCACATGCAGTTTGTTTACTGATAATGCAGATTTCTGGCCTTCCCTATCACACCTACTGCATCACCATCTTTGGGGTGGGGCCCAGGAATCTGCATTTGAACCCACTCCCTGAGGGATCCTGGTGCATGGCGAAGTCTAAGGAGCCTTGGATGCGCCCTTGAGCCCCTGTGTGGGGTCCACGGGGGTCCTAACACAGCGCCTGGCTCACAGCAGGCGCCCGGCCTAAGTCGGTTGAATGAACCCACGGACGAGCAAAACCTTTATAGGCCTCAGTTTCCTTATCTGTGGAATGGGAGGGGAAAAGGTCCCTGCCTTGCCCACCATCCTTCGAGGCAATTCAACAAGCATCAGTGCTGAGGATGAAGCGAGGCGAGCTGTGGGTAAGAACGAAACACAAAACAACACTGGAGGCGGAAAGTAGAGCCGCGTGTGTGTTAGCGGATTGAGAGCCTCCGTGTCCACACGAGCCAAGAAAATCCAGCACAGCAGGGCTGTCTGCATGCTGGACCTCTGCAAGGATGACTTCCTGCCCACAGGAAGGACGCTACCTACCTCCGTTCGGGTTTCCCCCAAAGCAGACCCTGAGCCAAGGACGTGGGTGCAGGTGGCTTATTTGTGAAGGGATTGCAGGAAGGACAAAGTGAGAAAGTGAGGCAGAGAAGGGAGAAGTAAGGCAAAATTTGTATGAAGAAGCAGGTTGCTGCTGCAGGCAACTGGGGCTCAGTCCCACTGAGGACCCTGTGAGGAGTCATTTAGAATCTGCCCCCAGAATTGTCCCACTGAGGGTTGTGAAAGCCGGGGTGTGTCTCCACTGATTCCCGCTCGCCAGGAATGGCCGCGGCAGCTGCGGGCAAACTCGAGATCGGCCTCTGCCACTCTCTCTAATGACGTCCTCGTGGCTCCTCCTGCCCAGTCCAGAGGCAGACCTGTCCTTCCAAACCACCCCCAGCCCACCCTGGCGTGGACTTCGAGTCCTCTCCATCTACCTTGGTCTTCACCATCTTCCTTTGAAAAAGAGGCAAAGATTTGGATCTATTTTTTTTTTTTTTAAGTCTTAAAGTAATGGTTAACTTCACTTCTGCAAGAGACCCTCTGCCGCCCCCAGTTTGAATCATCTTAATGGCTTTAGAGCACATGTGCTGAACAAACTGTAGGGACAGAGGGACGGACGGCAGGAAGGGAGAGAGAAAGGGCGGGAGGCTGGCATGAATAGTACAAAGCACCTCCTGTATGTAAGCTGCTTTCACATCCATTATCTCATTAAACCGTCACCAGAAGTCTCTGCCCGAGGAAACCAAGCCCAGAGAGGTGAAGGTGTTTGCCCAAGGTCACACAGCTAATATGTGGCCCAATGTTGGATTCCAAATTGCTTGCTCCCCCCGCCCATCCCGCTGCCCCTCTTGACCTTCTCTTGTGGGTACAGCTTGTCAGTCCTCACCTAGCCCCTTGCTGCTCAGGGCATGGCCTGGCGACCACCAGCAGCATCTCCTGGACCCCTCCCCAGACCTACTGAATGGGAATCTGCACCATAACAAGATCCCCTGGGATTTGTGTGCACGTTCAAGGCTGAGAAGCGCTGAACTGGATCATCTCTGAGACCGGGGGTGGTGGGGGTCTTCCTTTTATATTCCAGGAGAGGACTTCCTTAGTCCATGGCAAATGCTAAAATACTAAGCAAGTAATTCCTGTTGATTGGAGACTGATTTCTGTGTGGCTGGGGTGGAGGCAACCTGCTTAGCCGCGTGTGCTGCGTGCCTGGACGCGCAGGCAGGGACGTACGTGTGGATGTGGTCGCATGATTGGACGTCCAGCGAGTCCCAGCGCTGCGCGCTCCATGGCACTGGGCATAGATTTGTGAGTCTGCTGGGCAGTGACCCGAATTCAGTGTTCGGTGGAGTGCTGGGTGCATTGGAAGAGATCAATAAGCAATTAGAATTATTATTACCATTAATAATAAATGCTACACGCTCCAGACAGAGAAGCCGCGATGAGGCGGGCGCCTGCCTCGGAGGCCGGGCCTCGCAGGCGTCAGCAAGCTCGGGCCGATGTCCTTCATGTTCGGCTCTGTGCAGTTATGGAGCATTTCCTGCACAGGCGAGGGTGGGGGCGTTCTCCCAGCCTCTGCCCCTGGGGCTCCCTGGGAGGTGGGAGAGGGTAGGGGTCTCCCAGGGAAAGCAGCTATTTCCGAGGTTGGGTGGAAGTTGGGGGACTTTCCCAGGCTTGACTTTTCATGGGGCTTTTTGATGGCCCCGCTGAGTTGATCCCCTCTCCCACCCGGCCCAGGCAGAGCTCATTGTTCTGTCCTCATTCCTAGGCGAGCACTGCTCATGCTCCATGTGTGTGATGGCAGGCGGCCGTGTGTCTTCATGGTGAGGACCCAGGATGGCTAGCCAGACTGCCTGGGTTCCAAGCCAGGCTTCACCACCAATGAGCTGTGTGTCCTTGGACAAGCCACTCAACTTCTCTGGTTCACTCCTTTGCAAAATACAATAATAATAGTACCCATTGCGTGGGGCTGTTGAGAGGATTGAAATGAGTGTAAAGTGCCTTGCACATGATGAATGTTCCAGGGTTTGTTGTACTTTCCTGTGTCTTGTTCATCCCTGAAACCCTGGTGGCCAGCACAGAGAAGAGGCTCGGTATATGTGGGTTAAACCAGTGGGACAAAGAGTTGTCATAGCCAACATTGACTGCTCACCCTGTGTATCTCTTAACTCATCTTTGCACCAATTCTTGAAGGTAAGGACTATAATTATTCCCATTTTACAGATTCAGAAACCAGGTCAGAGTCAATTGGCTTGCCCAGTGTCAACCATTAGGAAGAGATTGAGCCAGGATTTGAAGCAGCCAGTCTCCATGCTCTTACCTATGCTGCCTCTCAAATGAATTACTGAAGGAAGGAAGGGTGGACGAGAGGGAGGGGAGAGATTATTAGATGGATAAAGAGTTAATAAATGAACTAATGGATAGAGAAAAGAGCACAAACTTACCTGAGAGTTATTATGAAGATTAAAATGAGTAAAGGCACAGGACCTGGTACAGAGTATACATGCTCAGTAAACAATAGCAATGGCTATGATGACAGTGATGATGGTGACAATGAAGAGAGAATGGCTGGATGGATAGATGCACGGATGACAGTGAGTGGGGACCAGCGGGCAGACACGTGGAGAATTTGACCAGACAGATCTCTCAGGAAGCTGGGAAGTGAGACAGATGCCTGGAATTCTCTCCCTGTTCCAAATACGGGGTAATTTGAGGTACCTGGGGTTGAGAGACCTCCTAAGGCCACCCTGCTGTACTGGAGACAGGATTCAATTCCCGAAATCCCTCTGGGGCACAGCCACTGTCCTTGTGGGGTCCTGGCCTGGCATGTCATTGTAGCAGAGAATGAGACTGTTCTAAGGAACTGAGGCAGAAGTAGTAGAAGGAAACACCTAATTTTCAACTCAGCACCCGTTTGTTGAGTGCTTGCAGTGGATGCGGACTTGTTGGAGGGATTTCCTACATGTTGGTTGACATTTAATCCACCCTCCCTTTTGGCTTCTGGACCTGGGGGCCCTTCTGTAGGGCAAGGCCTTGGTGAGTAGGAATTGACAGAATTCAGAGTGGCTGCCCTCAGAGGAAAAGAGATTTGGGGTTGTATCGGTCAGGTAATGTGCAATAACAAGCAGCTCCCAAGTCTCAGCTCAACAAAGGTTCATAGCTCGCTCATGCTGCACGTGCATGGCAGGTCTGTACTGCACGTTGTCATCACTCCGGGTCCCAGGCTGATGGAGGTGCCACCATATGGAACATCACTGGTTCTCCTGGCAGAGAGACGGGAAGGGGGAAAAAATCACACACCGGCTTTTTAAGCCTTCCACCTAGCAGATACACACTTCACTCCTGCTCACATTTCAATGTCCAGAACAAGTCACATGGCCATGCTTAACGGCAAGGGAGTTGGGAGGGCAGATCCTGTTGGGTTCCCAGAAGGAAGAGAGAATCAGAATACCAGTGTCACCACCCAGACCCACAGTGAGGAGGAGGGCCTGTGCCTGGCTGTCATCTGCTCACTTGTTGCTGTGTACACAAGTGAAACTTTGTGAGGTGGCTGGTCAGGGTTACAAGTCATATTATGGGCTGGAGTTCAGGCTCAGCCTGGGGTTGGGATTAGGGTTCAGTTTGGGACCGGGATTAGGGCTCAGTCTATGACTGTGATCAGGGCTCAGTCTGTGACAAGGGTCAGAGCCCCGGCTGAGACTGGGGTCGTCAGGGTTTAATCTGTGACCAGAGCTGGGGCTTAGTCTCAGAATAGGATCAGGGTTTAGTTTGTGACCAGCGTCAAGGCTCAGTCTTTGATTGGACTGAGGACTCAGGCTGTCACTGGGCTCAGGACTCAGGCTGTGACCGGGGTCAAGGCTCCGGTGGTGATCTTGGTTGTGATTCAGTCTGGAGCAAGAGTCAGAGCTTACTCTGGGGCCAGGATGAAGACCCAGCCCTTGGTCAGGGTCAGAATTCCCCTGAGACCCATCAGCACCCACTTACTGCCCAAGGTCAGAGCCGCACATCCCAGAACCACTGACCTAAACGTCAGCCCCACCCCCAACCTCAGACCACAGGGCCCCTACCCTACCTCCACTTCTCAGAATAAGTGTCCCCAGGCAGAGCCCCCTTGCCGGGCAGCCTCGGGCCGGCCCAGCGCGGCTGTGGGGACCGCGGGCCCCTCACCCCTGCCCACCCTGCACGCGCCTCCCCTCCCGCCTCCTTCCCTCTGCCACCAGCTGCTGGCTCCGTCTGCTCCCTCGCTCTCCCTCTCCCCCTCTCTGCCTTAGAGACAGCTATAAGTCTCCCGTGAAATATATACAGTGTAAATATATAAAAAGCTTGTGCCTGCCTGCTGCTTATGTATTCATGAAATAGTAAATAAATTTTATGGGATAATTTGAAGGCTGCCAGGAAGCCGGGAGATGAAAACGAAGCCCTAATGAGATGGAGTATCAGGGCGGCACACTCGCTATCGATCTGCCGCCGCCCGGGCCGGCGTGGGGGGACCAGTCCATCTCCTGTGGCCCAGGGCTTCGCTGACGAGACGCTTTGGAGGGGCTTCTGGGGTCATAAACCACGGGTGGCTGCAGCAGGGGAGGCCCGGGTGATGGGGGCCGGGAGACCCCGGGAGGGTGAGGTCTTTTCCTAGCTCTGCCAGGGGCTTGCTGTGTGACCTTGAACCAGTGACCTTTCCTCTTTGTGCCTCGGTTTCTTCACGTGTGTCATGAGGGCCTTGAACCAGAGGGTCCCCAGGCTGGGGCACGCGGCCGTGACTCTCTCATCGCCCCCTGTTCCTCTCCTTTGAGGTACTGATTATGGTTTGTAGCGGCATCTTTATTTCACGCTTATTGGATTAATATCTGTCTTCCGCTGAACTTCCAGTCCATTTGGGCAGAGGTCTCCATCTGCTCTGCCTCGTGTTTAGCATCCCCGGCGTCAGGCACAGAGGAGGCTCTTGGTAAATATCTGCTGATATTTACTGAATAACGGAATGAGTGAGTGAGTGAAAAATCCAGAGCAGATCCCAAACCCGCTCACGTCCCCCTCCTTCCACTGCTCACACCTCGGTCCAGGCCGCCATCATCTCCCTCCTGGACTATGGCAGTCGCCTCCTCCGTGGTCCCCCTGCTTCCACCCCGACATCCTGCAGTCCATTCTCCCCATGACCATAAGGGGCATCCCGTTCAACCCAATAAGTCACCTCGTGTCCCTCCTCTGCTCCCATCTCATTCAGAGAAAGAGCCGTCGTTCTCCACGGAGCCCACAAAGCCCTGCGTGATCTGCCACTGACCCGTCTTGGCCACCCCTCCCACTCCTTGATCTGTCCTTCACTCCGCTCCAACCGCACTGCGTGCCCCCACCACAGGGCCTTTGCACTGGCTATTCCCTCCACTCCAGACATTCTTTCCCTAGTGCATGTTTCCTAGAGCAGCTGTAACAAATGAAGACAAAGTGGGCGGCTTAAACAGAAACTTCTCTCTTACTTCTGGAGTCGAGAAGCCTGCAATCCCGGCAGAGCCGTGCTAACCTCCGAAGGCTCCAGGAGAGGACCCTGCCTTCCATTTCTCCTGGCTTCCAGCCATCCTTGGTGTCCTTTGGCCTGTAGAAGGATCACTCCAACCTCCGCCTCACCCTGGGCGTCTCCTTCCAAGGACTCCAGGCACTGGATGTGGGGCACAGTCTACTCCTGCCTAACTTGATGACATCTGCAAAGAGCCTCTTTTCAAATAACGTCACCTTCACAAGTACCTGGGGTTTGGACTTGAACACATCTTTTCCGGGGGGAAACAACTCACGACACTTCGGCCTCCTTCTGGCAAACTTCCTCACCTTTTTCAAGTCTGCTGAAATCCCATCCCTGTCTGAGGCCACCCTGACCGTACGCAGAACTGCGACCCGCCGCCTCCCGGCGCTGCCTGCCCCTTAGCCTGCGCCCACGCCCCTCCCCGCAGCCCTGGCTGGCTCACATACGACGTGATTTTCCTATTTGCTAGTTTCCTGTCTCCCTCTGCCCCTTGAGAGTGTGAGCTCCATGAAGCCAGGGCTTTGCATCTGGCTTGTTCCCTGCTGTGTCCCCAGCACAGTGCCTGGCACACAGTAGGTGCACAGTAAACACTGTTTGCTGGAATGAATGAATATCTAAGGGACCTTCCAAAGCTGGTTTCATTCATTTATTCGTTAGCAGTCTTTTTTACTGAGTACCTTCTCAGAGTCAGGCCTTGCCCTGAGTACCAGGAGTGTTTGAGGGGTGGGGTAGGGTGGGGATGGGCCGTGTCCAGGGAGGGGAAGGGGAGGGGCCTGGGGAGGAAATCACCCAGGCTGGCTTGGGTGGTAGAAGGCAACAGGGAGGTGGAAGGCCAGCCTGGACCTGGGGCTGGGAGGAAAGTCAGGCAGGACCCCACCGGAGGGGCAAAGGGAGAAATGTGAGCCTGCAAAGTCCAGCCTGGGCTGCAAATGCCCTCCAGAAATCCTGGGGGCCATCCCCCTGCCTTCAAGCAGGGCCGGAAAGATCAGCTTGAGTCTTCCAGGAGCAACTCTGAAATGTTCCTCAAGCCCCGTGAGATTGTCGGGAAGTCCTTCCTGAAGCTAACCTAAATCGTACATGCTGCATTTGCAGCCCATTTCTCCTTGCTGTCAGCAGAAACTTACACAACAGGCCTCCCATATCTGAACAAGATGGCCCTTGACATTTGGGATCTTACTTTGGGCACCAGATTCTGGCAGAGCTAGGTTCCAGCTGGCTGAGTGGACTCGGGCAGGTCAGTTCATCTCTGAACCTCAGTTTTCTCATCTGCAAATTGGGAACTATACTCCTGATAGTTCATAGAATTATTGTTAAGGAGTCAGTGAAATCAGTCACATGAAAGCATTTAGCACAGGGCCAGGCAGGTAGGGCAAAGGAAACAAACGTCAGGTATTATTATTATTACTCTGGGATCTTGTTGGGATTAAATGAGATAATATGTGTCAGGTGCCAGCATGAGCTTCCCCAGTAGATAAAGGACCAGGCAGGTCCACACCACTCAGACATTTATATGAAAAACACGAGTGGAGCTAAGAAATAAATGGCTAGGCTAATACCTAAATAAACAAAAGGAAGCCATTTCTTTTTTAAAGTCCGGAGTTCAAAGCCTGGCGTATAGTAAGTGCTCAGATAACCACGGCGGGAGTTATGCCATAAAGTTGCTGGTGGTACCTCCACCTGCCCGCCCCCAGGCTCAGCTGTAAAATGAGGTCAGGGGCTTCACCTCTGGCTTCTAACCTGGTGTTGCTGGTGGTTGTGGGGATCCTTGAGAAGTTTGTTCTTGATGCTAGTATGACTTCTCTGTTCACCCAGAGAATACCAATTACACATCGTCTGTCGTTCCTGGAGATGGGTCAACTTTGGAAGGCAAACATTTGCCACTGTCAGCCCTTCTCTGTCACACCAAAATGCTTCCTCTCCCCTCTTATTCCCCCCTCCTTTGCTCCCCTTCCTCCTCTCTTCTCCCTCCTCCTCTCTTTTCTCTCCCTCCTTCTCCTCCCTCCTCCTCCTTTTCCTTTTTCCTTTCTCTCCTCCCCTGTCCTCTATCTCCTTCCCCCTTCTCCTGTGCCTCCCCTTAGCTCTGTCCCCATCCCTATCCCCAACAACATCCCTGCCATCCTCCCCTCCCCTCCCCCCTCCCAGTGTGTGTGCAGTCGCCCCTTAGGAAGGGGAGAGGCTTCTGGCAGCTGGGCCCAGCCCTCCGAAGGGCACTCGACCCTGGCAAAGCATCTCCTCGTGAGCCCTTAATCCGCTTCCTCCCACTAACCTGGAGAAGGCAGGACCAGCAGTCTGGTTTGCAAGGCCTGTGGGCACAACCTGCTGCTCCTTTCCTCTCCCCCTACTCCCCTCCACATTTCCCCTGCTCCTCCTTCTGAAGGTGCTGGAGTGGGGGCTGGCAAGGCTGGAGAGGAAGGAGAGCAAAGGAGCAATTATCATAGGCAGCCTGGGTCTGCCACCTGCTCACTGTGTGACCCTGGGCAAGTGACTGCCCCTTTCTGAGCCTCAGTTAGATCACTTGCAAAATGCGTAGCAAAGAGGAGATGCCTCATAGGGTGGTGTCAGGATTTAAAGCTCCTGAGCATCCTTCATGCTCAAAGTCCTTCCAGAGACCCCCAAGTTTCAGCACAAAGGCCCCTGCACCCACTCCAGCGTCCTCAGTTTCTCAGCTGACTCTTGCCAGCCTCCCGGCATTTGCACTTGATATTCCCTCTGCCTGAACACCTTCCAATATGCCATCTCATCCTTCCGGTCTCTGTGAAAAGTCCTTTCCTCTGGGAAGCCTTCCCTGACTGCCCCTCCCACCTGCCCCCAACCAGGATGGGCCTTCCTGTCTCCTCCCCTGGGGACATCTCTGAGTCTGTCCTCCCTTAGTCCTTAGCATAATTATTAGTCCACTCTGTCTGCATGCCAGGCTCTAAGGTCTGCCTTTGTCATGTTCACCTGTGCATTCCCCACCCCCCACCCCTCCCCCATTTGTTGAATCAATCAACACTCCCGCCCCTTACCCCACCGTGCAGTGGGCCAGGATAAGGGCTGGGCCTTGGGAACCACAGTAATTAAGGGCAGTTAAAGCAAGGCTGGCTGGGTTCAAATCTACTCTCTGCCATCTCCTGGCTAGACGACCTTGGACAAGTACCTTGATCTCTCTGAGCCTTTGGTTGAATAAGAGAATCCCTGTAGAACGCTTAGGCCAGTGTCTGGAGAAATGTCAGTGAGTGATACCATCTCCCCATCTGCCCGGTCATCCAGCCGTGGGGACGGGCAAGGTTGACATCCATCTCCAGGACAGGTGGGAAATCAGTGCTCTGGGGGCTTCCCCCCAACACCCCCAGCTGTCAATGCCCTATTGCCTGGGGTGGATGTAGGGGACAGGAGAAGGCAAGTTCCAGGTTCGGGTCTTTCTTGGGTCCATCTTCCAGGAAGGAGCTCACAGCCTTGGGGCAGGGCACAGACCATCCCATCCGCTGGGACGGGCGCAGCCAGCGTGGCCAAGGAACTTATTTGGGGGGCTGGGGTATATGAGAGGTTATGGACTGAATTGTGCCCCCCACACACATATACACACAGCACATGTTTTTAAGTTCAAATCCCTGGTCCTGTGAATTTACTAGTAAATAGGATCTTTGCACGTGTTATTAGGTAAGATGAGGCCACATGGGTCAGCCTGGGCCCCCATCCCACGGGACTGGCGTCCTTCCAGGGAGAGGGAATTTGGACAGGTCGATGGACAACGGATGCAGAGACAGAGGGAGAGACTGAGGCATGGGCTGCTGGCAAGCCACCCCCAGACCCCACGGATTCTAGAGGGAGACTTGAGCTCAGACCCCAGTCTCCGGCACTCAGAGACGGTAATTCCTGTCGCTGAAGCCACCCAGTTTAAGGGACTCTGTCTCGGCAGCCCAGTCGGGGCATCCGGGGGCCGTGCTCCCTCCCCAGGGTCTGCAGCCTTCTGGTGCCGGCTCGCCCCAAACCTCGGCTTCCTGGGCCTGCGCCACCCTCTCCCTGGGTCCACACTTGCAGGTTCCAGCTGCTTCCGGCCTTTCCCCATGCCCTTCTCTGATGGAGTCTGAGCTTCTCTCTCACGACGGCCTCCAAGTTATGTAGATTAAGACCTGCCCCCCTTAGCTGGGCCACACCTAGCTAGGACTCCAGAAGACCCTCTTCACAAATGAGTCCACACCTGAACCCACGATACATCTTCGAAGGGTCCTGCTTCCAGGTAGGTTTGCGCCCCCAGGAGAGCAGAGCAGGCTTAGGATCAGGTCGTTTCTCTGGGGTACGTGGTTCAGTCTCCCACTGTGGTCTAGCTGCTGGAGTCGCATATTTCATATTTGCCGCGCTCTCGACCTCGACCTGCCCGAGGTCAAACGGGGGGCACAGCTCCTGACGCCACGTGGGAGGAGAGTCACAGGCACGTTGTAAGGCAAGCACGTGGGATGGGAGATTCTCTGGCGTCTTCTCTGAAAAGACAGTCTGCCATGTCAGACTGACAGCAGGCGAAATCGTGCCACCATCACTTAGTTCCCGTTTCTTCCTCTGTAGGAAAGAAGCTAGTAAAAGCGTCTATCATAAAAAAAGAAGGCAGAAAACTGCTCTACAGCCCTTGGCACTATGGCTGCATAGGGCCAGGCACACAGTAGGTGCTCAATAATGGTTTCTCCATTTAACATGTACCAGGCATCATGCTGGGCCCTTTCTTTGTGTCATATCAGTAGTTCCTAGGATCGATGCTTCAGTTATTCACCTGTTACAGATGAGGAAACTGAGGCTCAGAAAGGCAGATGATGGTCTCACACTTGCTGTAAGAATTCGATGTTCAGTTCTGGGTGTCACCAACCTGTTTACAGTGGTTCCCCTCCCCAGACAGTGGTTATGAGAGAAGAATGGACGGAGCAGGGAATACTTATACTTCTATCTTATTTTTTTATAAATATATTTTTATAATGAACATATGCCACTTCTCTAATTAAAAAAAAAATTAAACTCTGAAAATAAAAAAATAAAAAATAATGGTTTCTCAGATGAGGGAATGCATGGTAAAACAGAATGTCCTGCCCCAGGCCCCCCGAGACTGATGGGCAAACCCAGCCGTGGGTTCCTCCCGCTGAACCACTGTGATGTACAGTTTAGACATTACTTTCTTCATTTGCGACACCCAAAGGGCTACTGAGAACATTCACCTTTATCCCCATCTCCAAAGTGGAAATTCAGGAGGGAACCAGAATTAACTGTCTCATAAAAGCAGGAGAGCAAGAGTCCAGAGAAGGCAATGGATTTCTTTACTTCCTCTGCTCTTTCTTTCTTCTTCTTTTTTTTTTTTTTTTTCTTGATTTTTTTTTTCTTTATGAAAGATGTTATAGGTTTATAGAACAATAGGTGGAACATTTGTTAGAGTTGATGATAACACATTTGTATAACTGTACTATTAACTGAAGTCCACGGTTTAACTTAAGATTTACTGTTTGTATAGTATAGTTCCAAGGGTTTTGTTTTTTTTAATTCTGCCACCATATATACAATCCAACATTTCCCCTTTTAATCATATTCAGATATATATTTCAGAGCTGTTAATTGCATTCACAATGTTATGCTACCGTCATCACCATCCATTACCAAAACATTTCCATCAATTCAAATAGGAACCCTGTGTGTTTTAAGCCTTAACTTCCCTTTCCCTATCTCTTTCCCGTCTCCTGGTAGCCTATATCCTACATTCTGACTATGAGTTTGCTTATTCTAATTGTTTCAAATCAATGAGATCATATAATATTTGTCCTTTTGTGTCTGGCTTAACATGGTGCCGTCAAGGCTCATCCCTGTTGTTGTATGTATCAAGACTTCATTCCTTTTCATGGCTGAGTAATATTCCTTTGTATCTTTATACTACATTTTATTTATCTTCTCATTGGTTGAGGGACTCTTGGGTTGCTCCCATCTTTTGGCAATTGTGAACAATGCTGCTATGGACATCAGTGTGCAAATATCTCTTTGAGTCCCTGCTTTCAGTTCTTTGGGGAATTTACCTAGTAGTGGAATTGCCGGGTCATATGGTAGTTCTATTCTCAGCTTTCTGAGGAACCACCAGACTGTCTCCCACAGAGGCTGCACCATTTTCCATTGCCCGCCATGAATGAGTGTTTCTATTTCTCTCTCCAACACTTGTCATTTCCCATTTTTATAATAGCAGCCATTCTAATGGGTGTGAAATGGTGTCTCATTGTGGTTTTGATTTGTGTTTCCCTGATGCCTAATGATGTTGAGCATCTTTTCACGTATTTCTGGCCATTTGTGTGTCTTCTTTAGAGAGACATCTGTTCAAATCTTTTGCCCATTTTTTAATTGGGTTGTTTGTCTTTTTGTTGGTAAGTTGAAGGATTTCTTTATATATTCTGGATGTTAAACCTTTAAAGGATATGTGGTTTCCAAACATTTTCTCCCATTGTGTATGTTATCATTTTACTTTCATGATAAAGTTCTTTGAGATGCAAAAGTTTTTAATTTTGAAGAGGTCCTATTTATTTATTTATTTTTCCTTTTGTTGCTTTGCTTTGGGTGTGAAGTCTAAGAAACCATTGCCTAACATAAGGTCCTGAAGATGCTCCCTGACGTTTTCTTCTAGGAGTGCGGTAATTCTAGCTCTTATATTTAGGTCTTTGATCCATTTTGAGTAGATTTTTGTATATGGTATTAGGTAGGGGTCCTCCTTCTTTTTGCAAATGGAAATACAGTTTCCCCTGCACCATTTGTTGAAGAAACTATTCTTTCCCATTTGAGTGGTCTTTGCCCCCATGTCAAAATCAGTGGCCATAAATTTGAGGGTTGATATCTGAGATCTAAATTCAATTTTATTGATCTATATGTCTGTTCTTGTGACAGTACCTTGCAGTTGTGATTACTTTGGCTTTGTAATAGGTTTTAAGGTAAGGAAGTATGAGTCCTCCAACTTCATTCTTCTTTTTAGGGATGACTTTACCCTTACCCTTCCATGTAAATTTGATGATTGGATTTTCCATTAGTTGGAATTTTTATTGGGATTGCATTGAACGTATAAATTACTTTGGGTAGAGTTGACATCTTAATGATATTTAGTCTTTCCACCCATGGACATGGAATATCCTTGCATTTATTTAGGTCTTCTTTGTTTTCTTTTAGCAATGTTTTGTAATTTTCTGTGTACAAGTCCTTTACGTCCTTGGTTAGATTTATTCCTAGATATTTGGTTCTTTTAGTTGCTATAGTAAATGGAAATTTTTAATGACTTCTTCTTCCAGTTGTTCATTGCTTGTATATAGAAAAACTACTAAGTTTTGAGTGTTGATCTTGTACCCCACCACTTTGCTGAATTCCTTTTTTAACCTCTAGGAGCTTTGTTGTGGAATTTTCAGGATTTTCTATATATAGGATCATGTCACCTGCAAACAGAGAACGTTTTACTTCTGCCTTTCCAATTTGGATGCCTTTTATTTCTTTTTCTTGACTTATTGCTCTGGTTAAAACTTCCAGTACAGTGTTGAATAACAGTAGTGACAGTGGGCATCCTTGTCTTGCCATTGATCCTAGAAGGAAAGCTTTTAGTCTTTCCCCATTAAGTAGGATATTGGCTGTGGGTTGTTCATATATATGCCCTTTATCCTCTTGAGGAAGTTTCCTTACATTCTTGGTGTTCTAAGTGTTTTTATCAAGAAGAGGTGCTGGATTTTGTCATGTGCCTTTTCTGCGTCAATTGAGATGATCGTGTGGTTTTTTCCCCTTCATTCTGTTAATGTGGTGTATTACATTATTTGATGTTCTTATGTTTTTGTTTTTTTTTGCTTTTATAACGGGTATTTATTTGTGGTAGAAGTTTACAGTCAGAAGGCCCTAAAGAGTCAAGTTACCATAAGAGGTACTTTCTTTTTTTTATTATTTTATTTTATTTATTTATTTTTTTAAATGTTTTTTTTTTTTTTTTTTTTTTTTATTATGGGTAAAAATCAAAATTCTCACAATACATACAAACATTTGCAAAATGATATATAAATATATATGCATATATGTGTATTTGCTTACAAAAATGTTATATATATATATATACACATATATTTTAAGAGGTGCTTAGATTACCCAAAATATTACACGGAACCCACTGGGATTCCCATGTTGCCCACCTCCCACACCTCCCATCACATCCCACACAAACATCTCCCACAGTGTGGCCCACCACCCTCAATGAACTTACACATCCTGGAGCCTTGCCACCAACCATAGACCACAGTTCACACTGTAGACCACACTCTCTCCCATTCAGTTCTGAGTGGTGTGTGCTGATTTAAAATGGCCTACACCCGTTGCCACAACAGTACTCAGGACAACCTCCAACTCCCAAAGAAGCCACTGTATTTCAACTGCTCGTCCCCTCTCTACCCCAAAAGTGTCAAGTGGCCACTGGCTCCATCTCATTGTTATAATTTCTTGCATTGCTAGAATCACCATATGTGAACAAGAGAATACCATCAAGTCCACTCTAGTCCATAGTTCTTCTGCCAATCCTGAGGGGACTGGGATGGTGATGTCCACTCCAACTCCAAGTGAGAGAGGGCTTATATCCCATGGATATGGTGGGTGGGATGATCCTGGC
>JAKSZT010054518.1:10459153-10589628 GCA_026826555.1 Tolypeutes matacus | reverse complement strand
CCCAATCCGCCTTGCTCTGGGAGCTTGCAGTGTGCGCCCTCCTACACTAACTCTGATGTTCTTATGTTAAACCAACCTTGCAAACCAGGGATAAATCCCCACTTGATTGTGGTGTATAATTCTTTTAATGTGCTGTTGGACTCAATTTGCTAGTATTTTGTTGAGGTGAGGATTTTTGCATCTATATTCATAAGAGATATTGGTCTATAGTTTTCTTTCCTTGGGTATCTTTATCTGGCTTGGGTATGAGGGTGATGTTGACTTCATAGAATGAATTAAGGAGTGTTCCTTCCTCTTCAATTTTTTGGAAGAATTTGAACAAAATTAGAGTTGTCTTCCTGGAGTGTCTAGTAAAATTCCCTTGTGAAGCTATCTGGTCCTGGACTTTTCTTTGTTGGGAGATTTTTTATTACTGATTCAGTCTCTTTACTAATAAAGAGTTTGTAAGGTCTTCTGTTTTTTTACCATTTGTTTGTTTGTTTTAGGGACCAGGGCCAGGGATTGAACCTGGGACCCTGTATGTGGGAAGCCGGCCCTCAACCACTGAGCCACATTGGCTACCCTGAGTTGGTTTCTTCATTTGTTTGCTTGTTGTTTTTGTTTTTTTAGGAGGCACCAGGAACCAAACCTGGGACATCCCATGTGGGAAGCAGGTGCTCAACTGCTTTAGCCACATTCAATCCCTCTTCTATTTCTTTTTGAGTCAATGTAGGTAGTTTGTGTGTTTCTGAGAATTTGTCCATTTCATCTAGGCTATCTAATTTATTGGCACACAGTTGTTCATAGTATCCTCTCATAGTCCTTTATATTTCAGTGGGGTCAGTAGCAATGCCCCTCTTTTCATTTCTGATTTTCATTACTTGTATCCTCTCTCTTTTTTTCTTTGTCAGTCTAGCTAAAAGTTTGTCATTCTTATTGATCTTTTCAAAGAAACAATTTTTGGTTTTGTTGATTCTATTTTTTTGTTTTGTTTTGTTTTCTATTTCATTCATCTCCACTGTAATCTTTGTTATTTCCTTCCTTCTGCTCAATTTGGGTTAATTTCCTCTTCTTTATCTAGTTCTTCAGTTTTGGGGTAGGTCTCTGATTTGAAGTCTTTCTTCTTTTTTATGTAAGCATTTAGAGCTATTAATTTCCCTCTCTGCACTGTCTTTGCTGTATCCCATACGTTTTGGTATGTTGTGTTTTCATTTTCATTCACCTCAAGATATTTCCTAATTTTACTTCTGCTTTCCTCTTTAACACATTGGTTGTTTAAGAGTATGTTGTTTAATTTCCACATATTTGGATATTTTCTATTTCTCTGTTATTGATTTCTAGCTTCATTAATATACATTTATGATTTCAATATTTTTTAATTTTTCTAGACTTGTTTTGTGACCCAACATACTATCTATCCTGGAGAATGATCTGTTTGCACGAGAGAAGAATGTGTATTCTGTTTTTGTTGAGTGACGTGTTCTATATGTGTCTGTTAGGTCTAGTTGGTTTAGTGTATCATTCAAGTCTTGTACTCCCTGATGGATCTTCCGACTAGATGTTGTATCCATTATTGAGAGTGGTGTGTTAAAGTATCTTACTGTTAATGTAGAACCGGCAATTTTTCCCTTTAAATCTGTCAGTATTTACTTCATATATTTTGGGGCTCTTCTGTTAGGTGCATATATATTTATAACTGTGCATATATATTCCTGTTGAATTGTCCCTTTTTCAGTATATAATGACCATCTTTGTTCCTTGTAACTGTTTTTGACTTAAAGTCTATTTTATCTGATATTAGCATAGCTGCCCCAGTTCTCTACTGGTTATTACTTGCGTGTTATATATTTTTCCATACTTTTGCCCTCAACCTACTTGTATCTTTCAATTTAAGGTGAGTCTCTTACAGACAATATGTAGTTGGATCATGCTTTTTTAAAAAATCCATTCTGCCAGTCTCTACCTTTTGACTAGAAAGTTTAATCCATTTACATTTAATTTCACTGCTGGTAATGCAGGACTTTCTTTTGCCATTTTGCTATTTAGCCTTTGAAAGTCTTATACCTTTTTATACCTCACTTCTGTTAATGCCTACTTTTATATTTATTTGATTTTTTTGTGTTGTATCATATTGTCTTCTCATTTCTACATGGATATATTTTTCATCTATTTTCCTCATAGTTACCATGGGGTTAAAAGTTAACATCCTTGCAAATATGCTCGCTGTCCTCATTTTATCATAATCAGGGTAAGCTAAACATTCACTATATTAGAAACCATGCATGTGCCCCCAGACCTAGTTTTTCTCCCTAGGTCTGGTTTTTAGAATGCTGGTGATAAACTAAGCCTGATTTGTTCTATGATCATCCTGTATGGGAAAAGACTGTAACTTTGGGTATCTTTGGTCAACCTTGAGAGATATAGCAGGGGGCGGATGTGGCTCGGGTGGTTGGAAGTCCATCTCCCATATGGAGGGACCCGGGTTCAACCCCCGGGACCTCCTGGTAAAAATTGAAAAAAAGAAAAATATAGAAGGCACATGGGCCACCAGGCCCCGCAAGCCACACAGCAAGATGATAACGTAACAGGAGAGTGACACAAAGGAGAGCCAAGATGAGATGCACCGAAAAACCAGAAACTAAGGTGGCACAGGCAGTAGGACGCCTCTCTCCCACATCAGAGTTTCCGAGGATCGAATCCCAGTGAAGACAGGAGGAGAAGGATGAGAAGAGAGGGCAGGAAAGGGACACAGAGAGTTGCCCAGTAAATGGACACAGAAACAGCAAAAACAGGGGGCAGGGAAAATGAATAAAAGAAGATAAATAAATAATCCTTAAAAATGTATAGGGGAGGAAGATATGGACTATAATTGGTAGTAATACTTTGACAATGCTCTTTCATGATTTGTTAACAAATGTTTCACAGCAATGCAGGGTATTTGGAGGGGTGATATGTGGCAGCCCTGTATGATGTTATGCATGTTTGTTTTGTAAGATCACGATGTTTACTGAACAATTATAGTTTATGTATGTTCAAGTATGAATGATATACTTCAATAAATTGTTTAAAAATAAAAAAATAAAAAAATAAATAGCCTTGCTAAAATGTGGTATTTCACTATCAGAAAAACTTTCGAAATTAACCTTTTAGCTGTAATTAGAAAAAAAAAGTTAACATCCTAAAAATGTAGCAATCATATTTTGTTTGAAACCAACTTAACTTCAATAGCATGCACATATACTTTTCTTGTACTCCTTCATCACCCCATCTTTTTTTGGTACTTGTTACCACTTATATCTTTGTACATTGTAAGTCTGAAAATAGAGATTTATCATTATTTTTCATGCATTTGCATTTTAGCATCTGTAGGAAGTAAGAAGTGGAGTTACATAGCAAATAATACACTAGACAAAAATAATACTGACATTTTTTAATTACCCAAATGGCTACCTTTACTGGAGGTCTTTATTTCTTTACGTCATTTTGAACCACTTTCTAGTGTCCTTACCTATCAGCCTCAAGAAGTCCCTGTAGCATTGCTTGTAGGGCAGTTCTAGCGGTAATGCTTTTTTTTCCCAAAAAAAATTTATTTATTTTTATCCATTTTAACATCCCCTCCCGCCCTGGTTTTGCTTTTTTTGTGTCCATCTGCTGGGAAATTCTCTGTGTCTGTTTCCTGCCCTCTCCTCTCATCCTTCTCCTCCTGTCTTTGCCAGGATTCAATCCTCGGAACCTCCAATTTGGGAAAGAGGCGTCCTACCGCCTGCGCCACCTTAGTTCTGGGTTTTTTGGCGCATCTCATCTTGGCTCTCCCTTGTGTCACTCTCTTGTTACATCATCATCTTGCTGTGTGGCTTGGCGGTGCACCCATGCATGGGGCCTGACGGCCCACACGCCTTCTATATTTTTCTTTTTTGTTCTTTTTACCGGGAGGTCCCAGGGATCAAACCCAGGTCCCTCCCTATGGGAGATGGACGCTCAACCATTTGAGCCACATCCATCCCCCAGCTACATCTCTTAAGGTTGACCAAAGATACCCAGAGTTAGAGTCATTTCCCATACAGGATGGACATAAAATAAATCAGACTTGGTTTATTACCAGCATTCTATAAACCAGACCTAGGGAGAAAAATTAGGTCTGGGGACACATGCATGGTTTCTAATATAGCGAATATTTAGCCTACCCTGATTATCACAAAATCAGGACAGCGAGAATATTCGCATTAGCGGTAATGCTTTTGTTTATCTGAGAATATATTAATGTCTCCCTCATTTTTGAAAGAAAGTCCTGCCAGATATAAAATTCTTAGTTGGCAGTTGTTTTCGTTCAGCACTTTAAGTATTTCAGCTTCTATGGTTTGCATCCATGGTTTTTGTGTGTTTTTTTTAAGATTTATTTATTTACCTTATTTATTTTTTAAAATTTACCCTCCCCACCCTCACCCAGATGGTTCTCTCATCTGGCAGCTCATTGTTTGCTCGCCTTCTCCAGGAGGTACCAGGAACCAAACCCGGGACCTCCCACATGGGAGGCAAGTGTCCAACAGCTTGAGCCACATCCACTCCCCGTGGGCTGCGGCACCTGCTGGCTTGTGGCATCTGCTTGTTTAGGCATCTGCTTGTTGTGGCAGGTGCGGGCATCTGTTCATCTTCTTTTTAGGAGGCACCGGGACCCAAACCTGGGGCCTCCCATGTGGTAGGCAGGCACCCAACTGGTTGAGCAAATCCACTTCCCGCCTCCGTAGTTTTTGGTGAGAAATCAGCACTCAATCTAATTGAAACTCCTTTGTAAATAGCCTGTTGCTTTTCTCTTGTAGCTTTCAGAACTCTCTCCTTGTCCTTAGCATTCAATAGTGTGATCAATATATGATGGGGTGTGTTTTTCTTCATGTTTATCCCGTTTGTGTTCTCTGGGCTTTCTGGAGGTTCATAGTCACGTCTTTTGCTAAGTTTGATACGTTCTTTGTCATTTATTACTTTGAATATTCCTTCTGCCTTTTTCTCTCTTTCTTCTTCTTCTGGGACGCCCATAATGTGTACATTGGTGCACTTGATGGTGTCCCAAAGGTGTCTTAGGCTATTTTTGCTTTTAGTTATCCTTTTCTCTTTATGCTCCTCAGCTCGACTCGTTTCCAATGTCTTGTCTTCAAGTTCACTGATTCTTTCTTCTGCCACTTCCAATCTGCTCTTGAAACCCTCCTGGGCTTTTTTTTTTTTTTTTTTTTTTTTTCCCTTGGTTTTTTTTTTTTTTTTGTTGTTGTTGTTGTTGTTCTTTTTCTGGGCATTTTTCATTTCAGTTATTGTGGGCTTCAACTCCAGTAGTTCCGTTTGGTTCCTTTTTAAAATTTCTGTCTCTTTACTAAGACTCTCATATTGCTCATTCCTTGTTTTCCCTTTAGATTTATCTCTGTATTTTCCTTCATCTCCTTGAGCATTTTTAAGAGCATTTTTCAAGGCTTTGTTCAGCGTGTGCACATTCTCGTCTTCTTCATTGTTTTTTTCTGGATTTTTATCCTATTCCTTTGGATGGGCCGTCATTTCCTATTTCTTTGTTTTGTCGTCTTTTCTTGTACACCGTACATTCTAACATTTAAAGTGTTAACTCTGGGATTTATTCCCTAAGATGTCTGTTTCTTGATTTTGTAACCAGCTGGTGATAAGACAGATTTTTCTTGAGCTTCAGCCCTCTTATCAAGAAGGCCTGCCCAAGGCAAATGCAGTGTGTAGGGTTTTCCTTCTCTTTCTGGGCCTGTGTCTTGTCCTGGGCTTTTGCTTAGTAGTTTTGAAGTTCTCCTGCTTACAGGAGTTTGGTTGCCCCTCTGTTTCCCAGAAGACAGACCTCCCTTTCCCAAGTGTTTGAAGTCAACAGGCCTTTGTTCCAGACTCTCAGCCTTGATAGTTTTTAACACGCCTTTCATTGTCTCAAGCAGCTTTTGCCTGGAGGGCATGCCAGAGAGGACTTTCCCAGGTCAGTCTTTCCCAGCCAAAACAGGGCCAGGACCCCCTAAGGGGGTGCAGCCAGGTGCCAAAGTGCCCTGGGGAGGGGATCAGGAAGGTTGCCAAGACTTTCTCCAATGGCTCCCCAATGCTGTGCTTTCCTGGCCTGTCCAGCAAATGCAGCCCTTCAACTAATTGTCCCCTGCAGCCCTGAGGAAATACAGCTAAGTATCCACTGCCTCCACCCTGTCCAGGGACAGTTGAAACAATATCTGCCCACAGAGCCGGGACCCAGTGATCCAAATTCATTAATCAAAAGTCATGATCAGTGATTAGTTGTGCTCACCCCTGGTCTCGGGGGAGAGGATTTTTATGTCTCTTTCTGCCAAGTTCTCCAGGGCCCAGACCCCCTGGCAGCCTGCCACGAGAGTGGGGAATGGGTGTTGGTGACCACTGGGTGGAGAGAGCAACTTACTGTTACCATAATTTATCAACCTCTTCCTTCTGCTCTTCCCTGGATCTTGAACGGTTTCCCTCTGGCCTCCGGAGTTTCAAAATCATTGTTTCAGAGAGCTCCTGCCTGTTTAATAGTTGTTTCAGTGGAAGGACCGAGTCCTGGAGCTCCCTACTCTGCCATCTTCCCACAATCTCTCCTGCATCTTTCTTGAAAGCTACTCACATATTCTACAAAGATAATCAAGGCACAGAGAGGAGAAACGACTTCTCTGAATCCTGCAGCATATATTGATGGCAGGGCTGAGATTTGAACCCACAGCCCAAGGATCTGTAGCTGGAAGTCTAAAGCTTAGGCAATTATAGAGTTACCTGACTCCACGCTGACAGTTGCTATTACTATCATCATCAGCAGCAGCAGCATCACCTTCCACTACCTTCCATGCACTTGCTCCACTGCCCTACCTGAAGCTTTACGAGTGCCACTTCACGGAATCCTCACCCAGCACTATTAGATGGGCAGAGGCAGGCAGGGGCACATTTACCGTGAAGCTTCTGAAGCTTGAGCTTCAGGGCTTCTCACTCGCACAGGCCCCTTTTGAATAAATATTCACTTCTATACTTACTTTTTAATTCATAATTAAAAATCCTTTTTCTTAAAGAGACCCTCCAAAAACTATATATGCTTTGGGCCCCTCCACAGTTGCATCCTTTCTGGAAGGGGGGACTCTTATTATGCCCATTCTACAGAGGAGGACTTCAGGGCCCAGAGACGGTGCCCTGCTGGCCTGAGGACACACAGCATGGACGAGGCAGGGTCGGGGCTTGACCCCAGAGCCTATGTTCTTGGCCACCACACCATACAGCCTTCCTGGGGAAGAGAAAGCTCCCACCCCATCCGGGCCCTAAATCTTAGGGCAGGTGGCCCAGGGCACTGGGTGAGATGGCAGCAGGATGGCAGAGTGGGATGCTGACGTCTGGGAAGCAGCAAAGAAGCAGGAAAAGATGGTTATGCAGGTGGAAAGCCTTGGGCCGCCTAGTCGGGGAGCTTGCACGGAAAACTGGACATTCTGAGAAAGATGAGGTTAAGGCTGCCGAAGAAGGTAGGAGAGGAGGTTCTGCCCTCTTGGGATTTCCCAGCCACAGGCTCATTATTAGGATTTTTATAAAATATTTGAAGCAACCTGAAAACCACAGGGAATCATAAAAGAAACAAGTGTGAACCCGCTACCCGGCTTTGTCAACTCATAACATTTTGCCATGTTTGCTTCAGTCATTTATGTTTTCAACATTACAGGTATATTGGAAGCATCCTCTTCTTTTAAGGCAGTTTTATTGAGATATGTTCACATACCACACAATCCATCCCAAGTGTACTGTAGAATAATCACAGCATTGTGCATTCATCGCCACAATCCATTTGAGAGCATTTTCATTACTCCAAAAAGAAAACCCCCACACCCCTTAGCAGTCACCTCTCAGTCGCTCTGTCCTTCCCCAGCCCTCTGTCACCACTCGTCTACCTCTGTCTCCATAGAGTTATTTATATTTACATTTTACAGAAATGGAATCATACCATTTGTAATATTTTATGTCTGGTTTCTTTCACTTTGCATAATTTTTTTTTTTAATTGTAATTTTTTTCTTTTAGGAAGTACCAGGGATTGTACCTGGGACCTCATACATGGGAAGAGACGCTCGACTACTGTGCTACAGCTGCTCCCCATTATTGTAATTTCTTAATTAGAGAAGTTATAGGTTTACATAAAAGTCATGTAAAAATATTTGAAGCCTCCTGTGTACCCGTCCCCAACTACATCCCCTTCCTTTCCCACAGGAAGCGAAACACCTGAATTTGGTGTTTCTAAACCGCTTTGTGTTTATAATGCATATGAATGGTTTGTAATATGGTACTGTATTTGTCGACATGCCGTGTAATTAGAGCGACTGACCGTTCTGGTTTGCCCAGGACGGAGGCGTTTCCTGGGACAATCCCGGGCACCCCAGGGCTCTTGCCCTGCACCCACTGGATAGTAACCTCCATGTTGGCAGGGGCGAGACTGGCCGACCACCATGCCCAGTGCTGAGGGAAGTGCCTGGTAAACAGTAGGTGCTCAGCTAGGGAATTCTGTAGAAAGCGCTATGGGAAGAATTAGTGAGTGAGTTCCCACATCATCCACCACTGCCACCCTGACCCCAGCCATCGTCATCTCTCCCGCTGATGACTACAACTTCCTCCTAACTTGCCTCTGTTTCTGCCCTTCCACCTCTTCACCAACAGCATGGATGCCATCATGTAACTCCTCTACTCCAGGTCTTTCAAGGGCTTCCCATCACAATCAGAAAATGTCTACTCTTATAATGGTTCCTCTGTGCCCGCCCCCCACCACCTCTTTCTCTGTCCTCATCTCCCACTAACTGCCCCCTCCCTCTTTCCAACATTCTGGGCCCCCTTGCTATTCTTCAAGCTCTCCAAGTGTGTTCCTACCGCAGGGCCTTTGCACTGGCTGCTCCGTCTTCTCGGCACACTCCTCTTCCATATAACCATTGGCTTGCTCCTTCACCAAACGTGTGTGTATACATAAATATGTAAATCCCATACCCAATAGCTCTTATCCCTTTTCTGATTTATCTTTCTCCTTGGCATTTATAGCCATCAAACACACTGCACATTTTTTTAAACTTACTTATCTTGTTCATTATCTGTCTCCCACCCTAGAATGTCAGCTCCATACGGGCAAGAATTTTCTTCTGTCTTGTTCACTGCTAAAGCCTCAGCACCTAGAATAGCACTTGGCACCAGATGTGGAATGACTCGGCACCTGATAAAGGAAGGTTGTCCATGAGCAGCTTCCAGGATGTCAGGAGCAGAGCATCTCTGCGAACAAGGCCTCGGCGTGGGGATCCTCGCTCGGGGGGAGGAAGGCGGAGTGGGATGCAGAGGACACTGCCCAGAAGCCCGCACCTATCCTTTCTGTGGCTGCCTCTTTGACAGCGTGGAGAAACCTTTTCTTCTTTTCCTTCCCTCCAAAGCCAGTCTTTACATCCATCTCTCCGCCGCCAGCTGCAGTCAACGGGCGTTGAGAGAGGCTGGACATGTGAGCCTTGGAGGGGCCCTTCCACTGGGCTGTGGGGGCCTGGCTGCTGGCCTGGCCGTCCTGGGGCTCCAGAGAGAAAGAACCGGCCCCTCCTCTTCTAGTGCTCACTCGGGGGTAGGCTGGGTGAGTCGATCATGTGGTAAGCGAAGTCTGAGTGCTTCGCGTATGCCACACTCTGCTCCAAGATTGAATCATTGGGCAATGCATTGAACTAATATTGATGAGCACCTACTGTGTGCCAGGCACAATCAAGATGAAAATTCTCGAATGAGAGACCAGGAAAAACAAATAAGTAAACAATGTAAGATGTCAGGTGGTGAAAAATGCTAAAGAGAAAAATAACGTCAGGTAAGGGAGCAGTGAGTGTTGAGGTGGGGAGGGGTTTACCATATTTAGTGGGCATCAGGATGACACTGGAAGCAAAGCTGACTGCATTCGTTTCCTGAGGTACCACAAACTGGGGGGCTTTAAACAACGGGAATTTATTCTCTTCAGCCTTCTTCCCCATGCCCACCCTCTCACTACCTAGACGGATGCGTCAGTGGCAGGAGCCCCCATCAAAGTGACATAAGTACATAAGGAAATATAAATTGCGTCATAGAATTGCAAAGTTCAGGCTTCAGGCATAGCCAGATCCAGGAGCCTGCCTGCCACCCTTTGGAATCTCTCTCTTCTCGCCTTCTGGCTCTGCTTTTGTCAACCTCGACCTCATTCTCGGGCGGGATCTCTTATTGCGGTGGCAAAAAATGGCCACCAGCGCCTTCATGCTGACATCCTTCCAGCTTAACCAGAACAATCTCATTGTGGAGTCACGCTCGTCCTTTAACCGGACAGAGGTGTGAAGTGCTCTGACTGGCCAGGCCTAGAGGGCCATCACAGAGCTGGGATGGGGGTCTGCCTGGGCCGTGAGGCCTGAGAGAGAAGAAGGATGATTCCCCCAAAGAAAGAGGGACAGGGAACCACCGGCTCAGAGGGGAGCTGGGTCCAGGCTACCTCTGCCAGTGGAGGGGCTGCAGGGACAGCTTACCCTGCTTAGCTTTTTTTTTAATATACATTTTTTTAAGGATTTATTTATTTACTTTTATCCATTTTTACCACCTCCACCCCCACCCATTTTTGCTGTTTCTATGTCCATTCGCTGGGCAACTCTGTGTCCGTTTCCTGCCCTCTCTTCTCATCCCTCCTATCCTGTCTTCACTGGGATGTGATTCTCGGAATCTTCGACGTGTGAGAGAGGTGTCCTACCACCTGCGCCACCTCAGTTCCTGGTTTTTTGGCACATCTCGTCTTGGCTCTCCCTTGTGTCACTCTCCTGTTACGTCACCATCTTGCTGCGTGGCTCACGGGGACTGGTGGCCCACGTGCCTTCTATATTTTTATTAATTGAAGATTAAACCCAGGTCCCTCCATATGGGAGATGGATGCCCACCCACCCGAGCCACACCCAATCCCCCCACTTAGCTTTTGTGTCACTAATTTTCCTGAGTCAGAACCCCCAACCTCAAAACGTGGTCAAGGGCGAGGACACTTGTATAGCATAGTCATAGTTGTTTACAAACAAAGGGTGGTCCGTAAACACAAACCTTTCAAAAGTCTGTGTTCAGCCATCAGCCCCAAGGCTATATGGGCCCCTGCCAAGTCTGCACCCAATAGAAACCACCGAAAAACAATAACCAGCGGATGCTCAGCAGGAGAAGAGGGCTCTGAATCCTACAAGCTACAAGGCCAAACCACATCTGCCCCACCAAGGCAGACTCAAGGGTCATTGGACCCATCCCCCTGCCTCCAAGTGTGGCTGAAAAACAATCCCTAAATCATCTGAACTCATCATGGGAGCAGGCGGCTTGGATACATCCAGTAGAGTTGGCTTTATTGAACTGAGCATTCCACAGTGAAGCCTAGTTTTACATTTGCTCTAAAAATGCTATAGGGATAATGGGTGTCTTCATCAATTGCAAGCTTTCTGCTCCTTGTGGCATGCCTTCCTCTTTCCTGTGTTGTGATGTTCTGGCTACCAGGAAGCTCAGAGCCTAAGGTTTACCCTCAGTAGAATTACCCTGTAAGTCTGGACCTCCATGTGGTCATTTTTTTAAACCTTGTTTCTGATTCTAATTTATTTTGTTATCTTTATTATAATTTTGTAAACATCCTTAAACTCTTTTTTTGGGAAGAGATGGGGGTATGAATTTAAACTACAAGCATAAATAAGATAGAAAGGCACAGGAAAGTTGTCTGGTGATAAGAGATTTCAAGGAATTCACTGAAAGAGTCATCTAATACAGTTCTGTGATCGTAAGCTATAGTTTTGTTTTTGTTTTTTGAGGTACAGGGACCGGAGATTGAACCCAGGACCTCATATGTGGGAGGCCAGTGCTCAACCACTGAGCCACATCGGCTCCCTTGAGTTAGTTCTTTCATTTGTTTGCTTGTTGTTTGTTTTTGTTTCTCTCTGGGAGACACCAGGAACCAAAACCGGGACTTCCCATGTGTGGGAGGCGGGCACGCAGCTGCAGTTTTAAAGCCAAGAGAACCAGGTTTGAGCCTTGGCTCCTCTTCCTGTACATCCCTGAGCAAATTGCTTGACCTCTCAGAGACCCTATATTCTTCTCTCTGCAGTGGTGTTATTCGACATTGTTGGTCATCAAGGAAGATACAAATTAAAACTGCAGTGAGATATCCACCACTAGAATGACTAAAATTAAGGACTGACAACACCAAATATTGGTAAGAATGTGGAGCAAACTGAACAAGTCACCGTTTAGTCGATAGTCCATTTGGGGGCCCTGATGTGTCCGTCTTCCGTCACCCATCAAGGCCAATGGGAAAGTCAAAAGGCACGACCACTGTGGAAATCTTATAACTAAGAGCCAGGAAGTCCACAGGTAGGTCTTTAGCTAAGATAAATAAAACACCTTTCCACAAAAAGATTGGTATAAAATGTTCTTAGCCTTTGTACTCCTGATAGCCGCAAACTAGAAACAGACCAGCTGTCCACCAGCAGGTGAACGGATAAACAGAACGTGGTATGTCCATGTAACGGAATTCTACTCAGCAATAAGAAGGATAAACTACTGATATACACGGCCACATGAATGGAGCCTTGGAATTTACGCTGAGCAAAAGGGAGGCTTCCCCAAGAGCGTGTACTGTGTGGTTTCATTTATATGAAGATTTATAGCAGTCAAAGTCATCTATGGTGGAAAAAAATCACAACCCCGGGATCTCGGGGTTGACTGGGGAACAGAAGGAGGGCACTTTCTGGGGTGATGCACATGTTCTGTGTTGTTATAGGTATTTGGGTTACTTCAATGTAGGCATTTGTCAGAACTCAGCAAACGTTCACTTAAGATCTGCACTCTTCACTGTGGGTAAATTTTACCTAAAAATTAAAAAGGAACCCTAATCAAATATTGCATTGCAATTAATGATAGACAGGCTTAAGTAATTGGGGGGAAATGTACAGATGCCTACAATTTTCTTGGAATTGCATAAAAACATGAGATGGGTTGACAGATGGATAAAAGGACCTGCCTGTGACAAAGCAAGCGGAGTAAAATGTTAGTGGAAAAGTCTAGGTGGCGAGTATATGGGGGTTCAGTGAAAAATTCTTTCCCTTGTAATGTCTGAGAGTTTTTGGAGTGACATGTTGGGGGCCACAGGATTAATGATAGCTGCCTCACAGGGTTGCTATTGGGGCCGGGGGCATGAAGTCTGCCCTGTGACCAGTCCAGAGAGGACGGTCAATGTGTGGTAGTTGTTATTTATAAGTAGGATGGATATTATCATGAAAATAATGTCTTTGTTTATTTGGCTGTCCTGGCAAATACCACACAAAGGATTGCCCTCAACGACAGGGATCTATTGGCACACAGTTTTGAGGCTGGAGGACTTGTCCCCCCCCGGGTGAGGGGCATTGTGTCTGCTGGCCTTCCTTGGGGTTCCTTGGCTCTCCCACCACATGGAGATGGCCTCTCCTTTCTCTCCTGGGTTCCCACTGACTTCCGGCTTCTGGCTCCTCCTTGTGGCTTTCTCTTACTAAGTCTGAATTCTTTCTGCTTCTACCCGACTCCAGGAATGCAGATTAGGGCCCTCCCTCATTCAGGTGGGTCATACCTTAACTAAAATAACTTTTCCAAGAGCTCCTGCTTTCAGCGGGCTCACAGCCACGGGGATGCGACCAAGACCAAGAGCATGTCCAAACCGGGCCACACAATTCGATCCACCAGACTCGGTGTGTGACGGATGTCAAGATGCAAGTTGGCACATCTTTCCTACTATTACTAGCTTTTGAGTTTTTTTCTTCCTTTTGAATTGGTAATACAAATTCACAAGTTACAAAACTCTATAAAGAATGAAAACCCTCCCCCTTCCCGCTCTCTCCCAGCTACCCAGTATCTGCCACAGAGGCAACCAAGGGTTCCAGCTTCTTGTGTTGCTTTCCAGAGATAGTATATACGTATAAACATAATTATTGGTATCTATTTCCCTATTTTGTTATAATGGCATGCTATGCACTGCTGCAACTTTTTTTTCACTTAGTATATCTTGGTGATTTTCTTCATTTCAATAATGAAATGATAATTTCAAGATTAGTCCTCCTCGTTCCTTTATATCACTGCGTAGTATTCCGTTGGATGGTTAGACCATAGTTTATTTGCTCAGTCCCATATGGATGGACATGTGGGTTGCTTCTATTGTTTCTTCAACCTTTTGAATGCTGCTGTTGTTTTAAAGACTTTGAGAAACAAACCTATCATCTCTCCATAAACGAGTTGAAGGGTAGGGGGCTTCTGTGATCAAAACCCAGAGCGCATCATTAAGTCCTTGGGCTTCCTCACTCCAGCTTTTATTCAATTATCCCAATTTGTCCTTTCAAATAGATGTCTTTTCTTAAGTAGTGATTTACCACAATTAAGCCCCCCAAAATTAAATTAAATGAATTACGTCTCTCAGGCTGGGTGTCTGCGGGAACCAAGGTTGGGCACAGTAATAGTCAAGATGCTATTAAAAGCAGAGGCAGGAGAATGTGCACTGGGTTAGAAGGGAAAATTCATAGCTCCACTGATACACCATGATAAATAATTATGAGTTATTAATTTTAAATTACATCTTTAATGCGTTGCATGATTTTAATTCCCCCTACAGTATTAATATCGGACTGGCTTTGATTAATTTAAAGCAGAACAGAAAGGTGCCAATTAAGGGAACTAGCTGGGAACTTTGAGGTGTTTATATCTGTCTCCTGATAGCCCCCACGATAGCGGGCAAGGTCATTGCTCAAGGGAAGCTGGTGATTATCCACGGGAACCCAGGGTGGGATGTGTCAAGAAGACTGGGAGATGGATATTAACCCTTTCTGTGTCTTCGAGGGCCAGAGAGGAGTGAGGAGAGCTGGAAAAGCAGAGAAGCTGGTTCAGGACCAGCACCTTTAGTGAGCAAGAGGATGGGCCAGGCATCCCAGGGGCTTGAGCGGTTTCCAAGGGCCAGGACTCCTGGTCTCGGGGTTTATCTCTCTATCCTTTATGGGTCCTCAAGCCTTGGGAAAAAGGGACAGCATTTGGTGAGCATGAAGCAGTGAATCAGAGAGTTTTCTAGCCGGCTGCACGGCATCGGGCAGTGCGTGGAACAGCAGCCCACCGTTAGAACGTGGCACGTGCGGGCGGCTGTCGCTGGACAGATATTTCTATTTCCTGTAAGAGCTCAGTATTTAGCGCATGCTAGAAAGAAGTCCATAGCCAGCCCATCAAGCTCATGATTTCATAGGTACCATTGCTTAGATTGAGGCTTAAAGTTTTTTTAAAAAAGTGATTAGAAACAAACTACTGAGTAAAGCATAGTTGTTTCTGGGTAGATGGCAATGGCAAAAAAACTAATGATACCCCGGTAACTGAATTTCATTACAGCCAGACAGGACAGAAACAAAGGAGACAGCGCTTAATAAACACGAAGCAATGACCCGAAAGGTTTTCCAGCAGCTGAATGCCGAGAGGGCGGTGCTTGATATAGCAGCCCACTGTTCCGATACGTCATAAATGGAGAGGTTTGGGGGGTCTATGGATGTTTTTTAAATTTTACTTACCAGCTAAGTGTTTAACGTGCGCTAGCCGGCTGAACGCGCGGTTTCACGGCTAGCACTGCTTAGGATAAGGCTAAATTTAAGTTTCAGAAAACTGTAAAGATAAATCAATCGTTTTGGACTCAATGAATAAGTATGTAATTTGTGACAAGACTTTCCTAAAGGTGGGGGGATAGAGGGTATAAGAACGTAGTTTACGTATGCTATTGGAGTTGTTAAGTCAGTATCAAAACAAATGAGATTCTTATCTATTTGGGATGTTAAATTTAAGTCTCAAAGAAAATATCAGAGAAAATGCAATCTCATAGAGACAGAAAGTAGAGAACAGGTCACCAGGGGTGGAGGGCAGGGGCAATGGGGAATTAATGCAAAATGAGAGTTTGGGGAAAAGGGAAAGTTCTGGTAATGGATGGTGGTGACGGGGACTGCAGCATTGTCAATCAATGTGCTCATCCCACTGAATGGAGTGCTTGGGGGTAGGGATGGGAAGATTTAGGTTGTATATATGTTTCTGCAATTAAAAAAAAGAGAGAAACTGAAAAGATAATGGCAGGTCAATGGAATACATGATATGGGATGGGATCTAAGAATGGAGGAGAAAAGGTTCAAAAGGACATTACTGGGACCTAAGAGAAACTGGACTATAGAATGTTAGCTTTATTTCAAGGTTGAATTTCTTGAACTTGGTGATGGCACTTAAGGTGGCTGCATTGATGAAAATTCTAGTTCATAGGACATGTACATGGAAGTGTTACGTGTTCAAGGAGTATGATGTGTGCAATCTTCTCTCAAATGTTTAGAAAACAGATGGTTGGATAGATAGGTAGAGAGGTGACGGATGGATGGAATGCTACGGCAAAGGTGGCAAAATGCTGGCCTTTGTGGACCTGGATATCTTGGAGGTGGGGGTATGCTGGGGTTCTCTGTATGGGGTTTGCATTGGTTTTGACCACTGAACTGTAAGTTTGAAATTATTTCTAAATAAAAAGTTTAAAAAAATGAATGATTCAAAACAAAACACCGAGTCACACAGATTTGAATTTGGTATGTGGCAATGGCAAACGATGATGATACGCAAGTGACTGAAGTTGGTAACTCTCAAATTAACATGTATAACAGAAGCCCTAGTCAAAGCTCTAAATTAATGACCCTAGGTGAGAGTGAGCATGGAAAGAAATCACCAGAAACCAGTGGGAACTGACTCCCTCTTCTTTCCCCTGACAGGCCAGCCTCCATCTCGCCAAGGTGCTTTCCCATTCGGCACTCCATTTGATTCTTAAAGTAATTCTGGAGATGGACAATGCCTAGCCCCATGGCTGACCCCCGTGATGGGTGGGAGGAGGGAGACGGAAGAAAGGAGGAGAGGAGGCACAGAAGGAGGGGGAGATAACAGCAGGTGCTCATTCGGCGCCAGGTGTGGTTTCAGCGCTCGGCCTGGGTCGCCTCATTTAGTGCTCACGGCAGCCCTAGGAAGCAGGTGTTCTCGCTGACCCTGAATCACAGGTGAGGAAACTGAGACTCAGGTGCAACAACTTGCTTAAGGCCACCCAGCGGATGGGAACAGAGCCCGGCCTTGTTACTATCCATATTTTTCCGACACAGAGCCTGAAGCACAGAGTGGTTCAGCAACTTGCCTGAGGTCACACAGACATCCAGTGGATTGGAAGCCAGGCTTCAGCTGCATGCTCCAGCTCTTCAGCACTGAACACATGTATCTCTTTTAAAGAGATGCCCATATCACAGGTGTGGGGAACTGAGCCCTAGACTGTGTTGGCTCTGAAGGTGCCCAGGGAGTCTGTGTAGGATTGGACACCCTGCCCCCTATTGTCATCGTCTCAGGCGACTGTGCCTACCTGGCCCCCATTGACAGTGGGCAGGGCCTTCTCGTGGCCAGGCAGCAGAGGGAACCTTGCCCCAGGCGTGGCAGGTGCTCGGCTGGGCGTGGCCCATCCACCCTGCTCTGCTCCCATCAAGCCAGGCTGCTTGGCCCATCAAGCTCCCAGACGTGCCCCCTCAGGCCCCTGCCGGCTCTAGGGGCCCCTGGAAGCCCGGGCGGAAGCCCCAAGCTCAGGCTTCCCAGCAGAGTCGCAGAAGCGAGACAATCGCTTTAGGTGCCTGGGGCGGATTTAGCAGCCTTTGAAAGGCAAGGATCGGCTGGGTGGACAGCAGGAGAGGTCGGAGCCGGTTCCTGTCAAAGCTCCTGCCTCCGGAGGCATTTAAGATGGGATTATAATTCAGGGGGGTTAGGGAAGGGGCTAGTGAGACGGTCATGCATGTGGGAACTCCCCGGTCGGGGCAGCGAAGGACCAGCAACGACTAGAAACAGTTACAAAGGCACCCACTGCCGTGAGCGCCCGGCGCGGGACAGGTACTGCACTAAGTGCTAGATCCGCATCTGCCCAAGGAGGAAACCGAGGCACAGAGTCGTTAAATAATGACCTGGAGGCAAGCCAGCTAGTTAAATGGCTAAACTCAAATATTGTTTGCTATTCACTAACCTGCCCCCACAACTGTAAGGAGTTAATTATTTGACTGATTAAGTCCCTGTCTTCCCTGCTACTTCACAAGATCAAGGTCAAGGTCCTGGTGGTTTCACTCCAGGGTCAAGCAGAGTGTCTGGCACAGAATGGAAGGAAGGCAGGAGGGCAGGTGGGCTTGTGAGCACATTCGGCAGAATCCCTGGGAATGATTTTCCACTCTGGAGGAAAGGGCCCACTAAGGAGACAAGGGGTTGGTGAGCTGGAAACGTGGGTGCACAGAAGGCTCTTTGTGGGGTTAATCAGTGCCAAACCCTGGACCAGACTGCAGAGGCTCCAAGTTCTTGTCCCCTCTCTGTGCCAGACTAGCTACGGGACCTCAGACAAGTCAATGTACTTCCTAATGGGTATGAGTGAGGGGTGGCCCTCAGTTTTCCCCATTTTCCCACTCCAGAGGGCTTCTCGGAAGATGACATGGGAAAATACGCTACCCAAGGCCAGGCCGAGTCGTTGAGAGGGCTGGGCTCCCTCTCATCAATGCAGATGTAATAGAAGAAAAGTTTCCTCCAGCCTGGGAGTGGAGGGAGCTAGTGGGGTGGATGTGAGGGTCACAGATGGGCAGCCACATGTTTGAATCTTAGCGTGGAATCTGCTGCCTGTGTCACTTTGAGTGGTCTGTAACCTGGACACAGCGGAATGGTCACCTACTGCACTAGGTCATTAGATGAGATGGGGCAGGGAGAATGCTTAGCATGCTGCCCGGCACAGACTGAAGAGAAGCTGCTCTTGGTAATAATATATTTTAGAAAAAACGCCTGACAGCCGTGCCAGGAACTGGGACGGTCAGGAAAAGATTAATGGAGAACGTGGGCCTTGGAGGAATTATTGAGCAAATTTGATTTTGAAGAAATGGCTTAAATGGAAGCACCAAAGTCAGGCTGGAAAAGACAAATTTGAACTATTGAGGGGAGCCCAAGAGGACCTATTTTTCAGGGTCTCCTGCAGAGCAGAAGCTATCCTATAAACCCTAAATTTAAGTTGAATTTTTATTTTTGTAATCTTGGAAGAGGCATTGTGTCTCATGTGTACCAGTTATCTTTGGCCCAGTAATGCTGCATAACAAACAACCACAAAACCTCGGTGGTGGTGGTTGACTCATCAGCTCTGCTGATCTTGGCTGGCTTCCATGCCTGGGGTTTGGCCGGCTGCCGGCTGATCTGGGACGGCCTCGGCCGGGCTGATGAGGGCATCCTGGCTTGCAGCAGGCGAGCCCAGGCGTGTTCTCGTGGCTGGGGCAGAAGTGCAAAATCAGAGCAAGCCCAACTGTGCAAGTGCCTCTCGGGCCTCTGCTTGTGTCACATTCACTAACATCCATTAGATGAAGCAGCACCACATGGCCGAGCCCAGAGTCAGAGTGGATGAGGATAACGAGACCACATGGCAAAGGGTACAGACGTGGGGAGGGATAAAGAACGGGGGCCATTTGAGGGAGTCTATCACTCCATGGTTCAAGGTGCAAAAAGTATAAAAGGTTAACAGTCAAAATCTCCCTTCCAGGGAAGCGGCTGTGGCTCAATCAGTAGGGCTCCCGTTTACCATATGGGAGGCCCCGGGTTCGGTTCCCGGGGCCTCCTGGTGAAGGCAGGCCCACCCGCACGGCGTGGTTAGCTGACCCAGCGAGCACAAGCAGCAAGGGGGGGATAAATGAATAAATAAATAAAATCTTTAAAAAAAAAAAAAAATCTCCCTTCCACCCCTGACTTGTAGCAACTACTATTATCAGTTCCTTCCATATCCATCCAGAGATACTCTGTGATTTTTACATTTTGATAGTTTTTATGCATCAGTTGTCCCCAACCGATTCCTTATAACCTTTTAAATTCAGCACGTGCCAGTAGTGTAGAGGTTTTTGCTGTCATGTTTCTTGGGTTCATCTCCTGCCGGCAGGGTACCTTGTGACCCTGAGCCTTAGCTTCCTCATCTGAGAAATGGGAGCAATGGAGTTCCTATGAAGGTCCAGCAACATCATGCATGCAGAGAGCCTGGCTATGGCAGCTACTAAGTATGTGCTTCCTCCTCCTCCTCATCAGTGTGACTATTTTTACTGTAATTAATAACTCCTGAAGGCATGGTTTCCTTCACTGGCCTCAAGGCTTTGGGGATTCCCAATGGGAAAGGGCTTTCCTTCCCACATCTGGGCCCCGGGAGCCAGCTGACCATCTGTCAGGAGGGATTTGTGTTTAACAAGCTCGTGTAATCTTTGCTGTGATCAGGGCTCCCCCTCCGGTCTCTGCTCTCCTCCGGGATTTGCAGCCTCTTAGGCTAAGCCCCTGGTGGGACTATGAATATCTGAGGACCTGACCCCGCATTTCAATATGCCCAGCCCGGTCCCTGAGCCAGCGTGCTTTCTGGAGATGCCCCAGGAAGACTGTTTCACACCCTCTGTCCTTCCAGAAGCCCCTCACCTCCCCAGCACCAGAAATGTTTACTCACTCCGTCTTTCACACCACAAATATTTATTGAACACCCACCCACAGGCCAGGCTCTGTCCTAGATCAGATGGCAATTGTCAGTCACATCCCACTGCTACTTCTACATCTCCAAGACAGTTTCAGGGCCTCTAGAGAAGTAGGCGTTGAAATGCTTTCCAAAAATACAGGGTAATTAGGGCCGATTTATGGTTAAACCATCAGTTAGTTTTTCAAGGTTTTGTCTTAAGCCCTGTCTTAGGGAATCTCGGGCGGTTTCCCTAGGAGCAGAGGCCAGGTGGGGACTTTTGCACCAGTGATTTGTGCGAGGGCTCTCAGGTGGAACCTGGAAGGAGCCGTCACAGGCATCCCATCCCTATCTATGCTGCTCATGGCCCCACGGAGGACCCTGGTCCTGACACCCCAGGAGGCTGGGGACGGTGACACCCCCTTTCACAGGTGCGAGGACAGCCAGTTGCCTAGAGTCTCACTAGGCCCGGCGGCCCAGCAGGACTTGACCAAGGCCGAGCTCGGCAGCATGCCCCAGCTTGGCTGCTCGGTGGCCCTGGGCACCCTGAGGCCCCAGCATGCCCCCCCATACCCCCCGAGGGAGACAACACTGGAAGGTAGGCTGCACAGAGCTGGGTCACGAAGCCCTTTGCCAGCGAGGACGACCTGCTCTTTGGGACGATGCCACGGGCAAGCGGGGACACGGGGGTGGGGGGGGGGAACAAGGAGGGAAGGAGTGAGCCAGGGACAGGCCAGCACGTCCGTGAGGAAGGCTGTCGTGCCGCCCACCCTCAGGCCTGGCCGGCCGGGGTCCCAGATGCTGGGTAACCGAGCCCACCATCAGACAGTGCCAGCCTTGCCCCCGACTTCAGGGTACTCGGCATTCCAGCAGTAATAGGGGGTCTGGCATCCTCTTCTCCTCCCAGCTCCGGGCACGCCATGGAGAGAGCCCGGCTTTCCAAGGACGTGTGCCAAGGCTGGAGAAAGCCCCACATACGCCAGGGGGTGCTGGGCTGTGAAGGCCACATCCAGGTGGAAAGTCCCCCTGCTCAGCCTCCCCTCCACGCATGGACATGGGCTGGAAGGAAGGAACACAAAGGCCATTCCCTCAGCCCCCTGCCCGCCCCCCCCCAGGTCAGCCTTCAGGATCCCTTCACTGGCGAGCCCAAGGGCTGCCCCCTTCTCCCACCACGTGCTCTCCCACACGGGTAGCCCCGTCGCGCTCTGTGTCTGAGCTTGGCAAATCATTTCCTCCCATCACACTGTTTCCCAGGCTGGAACACCCGGTAATCGGCTCTTCTCCTCCTCGCGTGGGGGTGCAACCAGGGAGATGTCAAGTCATTCATCCCACAGAGCGGGCGCTGGGCCCCCGTCCACGAGGCAGGCGGGGTGCTGGCGTGGAGTTGGGGGAGGGCAGACAATAAGCACCCGCCCCTCCCCAACAGTAACAAACAGGTAAACACACAGCTGACATGTGTCCAGCAGCTGATAACAGGATTAATCCTGTTGAGGCAAAGCACTTAATTAACATTAGGGACAAGAGTGGGGGAGGGGAGGCAGGTTCTTAAAGGGACAGGCCAAGGGAGTGCACCCCAGTGGTCCGTCAGGACCCAATCAAGGACATAAAATCTCTCGCTCGATGAACACTGATTGAGCACCTACTGTGTGCCCAGCACTGTGCTAGGCACTGGGGGATGCAAGGCAAGCACAACAGGGCAAAGTCCCTGCCTTCGTGGAGGTGAAACTCTTGTGAGGGAGATGGACAATGTGCTACACTCAAACCCAAATAAATGCATATGATTAATAATAGCTGCCAAGTGGCATGCGCTAATGCTTGCGCTGTCAGGAAGTGCTCGGCGCAGGGATGCAGCAAGAAGCGAAAAGGGGCGCGTCCCCACCCTCAGCCAGCAACCAAAGGTGCAAGTTCAAGGAGTCTGATGATGAGGGCTGGGAGGGCAGAAGCCAGGGGGTCTCTCTCAGAAGCCATCCTGTCTGCCTCAAAGGTTGTCTCCCACCCACCGCTGCCCCACCCCACCCCACAACCGGCTCCATCTCACCCTTTCGACCTTTTAAAATGTCACCTCCTCTAAGAGACACCGTCTCTCTCCACCCCTTAAAACACGGACCCTGGCTTTATTCTCTTCGTAGAAACTATGGCTCTGAAATTGTCTATTTCTTCCTGCAATTAGAACATCATTTCAACAAGGGCAGCAAACTTTTCTGTCTTTTGTCACTCCCTAGCATCTACTGTTGAACAGAGTTCAATAATATTTGTTGAATGAATGAATGAATGAATAAGTGAATGAGATCCTGGTATATGGGTTTGACACTTTCTCCCTTTCTCCTCTTTCCTCTTTGACCAAATATACCCACTGGCCCCGGTGCCTGAGCTAGTTAAGAATTCCCTGCCCTCTACAGCCCCCGTAAGTACCCCAACAGCCACCCAGTGTGGCTCCAAGGGCAAGCCCAGGCAGGAGGTCCCCTCGCCAGCTGAATCATCCTGGACAGGGCTCTGCAACTCTCTGGGCCTCCGTTTTCCCATCTGCCAAATGAAGACAAGCAGCCTCCCCCCTTTACCTGCTTCACAGGGTCATGCAGTGGCTCAAATGTGAAGGAACCTGACGAAATCAGCTAAAACACAAGAAATACTGTGTGTAGCAGGGAGTGTAAACAAAAGCCATTCAAGGGAGCCCCCACTTCCGATTTACTCATGAAAGACACACTAAAACAGCAAATACCTCATTGCAGTCAGCACAGGGACTGCCTCACAAACCGTCCCAAAACTCAGTGGCTTGAAACAATGACATTTATTTTGCTCATGAATCTGCAATTTGGGCAGGGCTCAGCGGGGACAGCTTGTCTCTGCTCCGCTCAGCGTTAGACAGAAAGCTCGAAGGCGAGGGGTTGGAACCATCTAAAGGGGGGCTTGCTCATACAGAGCTCCACATGCCCTGGATTTCCTCCCGGCATGGCAGCTGGATTGCAGGGCGAGCAGGGAGAGCGTGCTGGAAGAGTCAGGTGGAAGCCGTACTGCCTTTTATGACCTCGTCTTGCAAATCGTGCAGTGTCATTTCTGCCTCATTCCGCTGTCGAGGCTGTCACATCAGCACACGAATTTAAAGGGAAGGAAATGAGACTCCGCTTCTCTCTGGGAGGGTGCTGAGGTTCTGGAAAAGCAGGTGGGATCCAGAAACGCTGCTCTGACCATTCTTTGAAAAATCCATTCTGCCTTAGTGTCCATCAGAGGAGGTTCCAGGAGGAGATTAAGTTGAAGTGTTTTGCAGACTAGGGGCCAGGACTGATTAGTAGTAAGGGGTCCTTCTCACTAATTCCTCCTCTTGAAGCCCTCGCCCCCTATAGCCCACCTCCCCACACTTCTTTTTGGGACAGTGGGACATAGATGGCAGCTGCAGACCCTCCTTGCCTACCTCAGGGGGAGGGCAGGAGTCTCTGACTCTAAATCACATTCCAAGTTCAGCTCAGTCCATTTCTCCTCTTTGGCCTGTTTTTGTTCACAGGGAGAAAGGCTAGTGGCTACTTTGTCTTAGCAGGATGAGAAATGATGTTGGCTGCTTAAAATCTCAGCCCTCTTCTGACTTCAGGTGTTCCCCCCACACCCCGAGATACTTCCCAGCCTTTGAAATAAATAAAAATGTCAGAGTCTCATCATCCAAAACTTTAGACTTGTTCCGTCTTCCACATCTTTCTTAACCAAGACGTCAACGGCTAAGTCCTGTAGATATGCAGTAAGTATCTCGTTCTAAGACTCTTTTTGAGTTGCGAAGAGCAGAAATATAACTCAAACTTTCTTAAATAATAAAAAAATGGGGGGGGGGGTGCTATTAGTAACTTGTAGAACCGAAAGAGCCAGGCGAAGCCAGACGCTCCAGGTGGCTCCAGCACTCAAATACTGCCAAGAGCACAGCTCTTTCCATCTGAGCTCTCTTCTCAGGCAGACTCACTCACCTGGCTTAGATTCCTCAGGTCTTAAGTCCAGTAAAAATCTCCTGGCAAGTCCAACATAGTTCAGGGACTGCTCTCAGTGAACCAGTCAAAGATCTGGAATTGGACCTGGCCCGGCTCACGTGACCAATCTCAGCGCTAGAGCTGCTCAGCCCCCTTCAGGGCAGGTTGGGTGTGGGGAAGGGGAGAGGTGGGAAAGGGGTAACCAAGGCACTGTGAATGCCTCTGGGCAGATTCAGACAAGTGCGGACAACCGTGTCCCGTGCTGGGATGGGTAGAAAGGGGTGGCCCGACCCAGCCCGTCTTCTCAGAGATTTTACCCTTTGGTCGGAGTGAAGAATGCCTGGGAAACAAGTCAGGGGCAAGAAGAAAAACCCAGGAAGGGCAAGCCAGAGATACAGTGGTGAAGACTGCACATCCGAAATGAGCTCGTTCATAAATAACACCCGGGACGGGCCCTCGACTAGCCCTGCTCGAGAGAAATATGGGAGCCACATATGTAATTTCAGATGTTCTAATGGCCGTATTGAAAAAAGCAGAAAGAAACAGGTGAAATTAATTGAAAAAATATATTTCATTTAATCCAGTATATCTAAAATATTATTTCAAGGTGTAATCAATCTTTAAACAGTATTAATGGGGTGTTTTAATCTTTATTTTTGGACCAAGTCTTTGACACCTAGTGTGTATTCTGCACTCACCGCACGTCCCAGTTAGGACGCTTCATTTCAAGCGCTCTGCAGCCACACGTGGCTGGGAGCCATGGTACTGGGAAGCTGGATCCGGGCCCTGGCCACCAAGGGTGGTCCACAGACCCTGGGAGATTTTGAGAATGCAGAGCTGTGGGCCCCAGCCCGGACCTCCTGAGCCAGCTGTGCTTGTTAACATGATCCCCAGTGGCTCGTGTGCATAAGTGTGGAAAGGACTGGACGGAACCTTCCGCAGGGATGGAAATATGCTCCACCTGCGCTCTCCTATGTGGGAGCGACGTGTGGCTGCTCAGCACTTGAAGTGCGGCTCATACGATTGGGAGTGGAAGTTTATATTTTTAACTGTTAATTTAAATGGTCACGTGTGGCTAGCGTCTACCTATCGGACAGCCCTGGCCTAAATAAATATAATTTATCGTTGTTATTACTGTCATCATTCTTATGATGACTAATGTTGTTACCAGGCTGCCTGTCCCAGGGCAGGGAGGAAACACAATGAAACTCTACCGAGCTGCACGTGCTCGTTGTTTACTCATTACACCAGCCTTCTGGATAGGTGGGTAATAACCCTCATGGGCCAGATTTGGGAAGTGAGATTCGCATCATTCGGGCAAGTTCCCATAGTAAATAACAATGCTGTCCCACCATTTGTCATCTCTCAAACCCACCTGTGTGCTAGGAACTCTATACACAGAATGTTCTTTAATCCCCATAACCACCCCATACCATTATCTAAATATGGAGGTTTCGGGAAGCGGATGTGGCCCAAGTGATTGGGCTCCCCCCAACATATAGGAGTCCCAGGGTTCGATTCCCAGGGCCTCCTGGTGAAAGACAAGCTGGCCCATGCAGAGAGCTGGCCCACGTGGAGTGTTTGCCCACGTGGAGTGCTGGCCCGTGTGACATGCTGACCCATGCAGGAGTGCTGGCCTGCACAGAGAGCTGGCACAGCAAGATGATGCAACAAAAAGAGACAATAAGAGACAGAGAAGACCAGGGAACTGAGGTGGCGCAAGAGATTGAGCGCCTCTCTCCCACTCCGGAAAGTCCCAGGATCGGTTCCCAGTGCCACCTAAAGAGAAGACAGGCAGACACAGAAGAACACACAGAGATCAGACAGTGAGCACAAAACAATGAGGGGAGGGGGGAAAGTAAATAAAGTAAATCTTAAGTAAATAAATAGGGAGGTTTGGGAGGCCCAGAGAAGTGAGGTGACTTGTCCAAGATCACACAGCATCCAGGCAGCCAAGTGGGCCCAGGCTGGACTCTCTCCACAGCTGGGGTTTCTGCCAAGACCCTGTGAGGTACCCCAAGTAGTGACAGAGCTACAGGCATACTCGATAGGTTATCTGGCATGAGGCGGGCGGTGAAAACTCCTTGACCTGGACTCACTGCTCCAGCTGGGCAGTGGGAGGTGCTAGACAAACGCTGCAGCGCACGAGAACCTCCCAGACCTCTGGGAACCAGGGAACGCTGCCAGCGGCTATGACCAGCTACGTCCGTGGAAGTCCAAGGAAGCCAGCCTTCCGCCTCGACCTCCTCCATTAGCTTGTATTTAACACCTTGCTCCATTTCCAAGTAAGCGTGGGTGCTGTGTGTTTGTCTTGCGACAGAAGGCAAACTTCCAGGGAGAGGCACCCCCTCCCCTCCCAGGCCCCACGTACACTCACACACCCGGCCTAGTGCCGCGTGGCAGGAGCAGGCAGATGATTAGAAAGCAGGCCGAGTGAATCCAGAGATGGCAGACCCTCCTGCCATCACCTTCCCCAAAGGGGCTCCTCCTGCAGCCACCGTGGACAACCCAAACCCCGAAATGTTAACAGCCAGGGGCCCTCCATCCCTACGTGGTGAGGTGGGCCCAAGCTGGGAATTGGGGATGCCGGGGCCCAACCCCCCATAGATGGAGAAATAATCATGATAAGTGCAATGAAAATAATCACCATTAGTGGACATTTACTATGGACCAAACACTTAACACATCCAATTCAATCCATGGAACAGCCGTACAGAGTAGGTGTTGCCATTATCCCCAGCCGCAGGGGCAAGTGAGTCTCAGAGGCCAAGGTCACACCAGAAGGGCATGGTGGAGCCAGGATCGGAACACAGATCTGCCTGGCAAACTGGAGGGAATTTAGAATTGTGAGGGAAAGTGTGGGCTTAGGAGTGTGAGCTTTGTGTGTGACCTTGGCCAAGTAAGTGGCTTGACCTTGCTGAGCCTCAGTTTCCTCATCTGTCCAGTGGGATGATGAGACTTACTTTGCATGAGCAGTGTGAGAATTAAATGAGCTGGGACACCTGCTGCTCAGGAAGGAATCAGTGGATGAAGAGATGGATTTCACATATCTAGCACAGTGCTCACATACAGTAGGCACTTAATAACTGGTACATGTCCACACCACAGAAGGAGAAGTTCCTTCCCTATTAAAACTCTGGGACTGTCACCTGGGAGCAACAGGGCCCTATTCCCAGGGAGAACTAAGCATTTGACTTACTTTATCTCATTTGATCCCCACCCCGACCCTCCGAGCATAGACCTGGCAACTGGGGCTCCGGAAAGTTCCGCGATCCGTCTGGGGTCTTGCAGCTCCTCTGGCTGAGTCACGGTGCAAACCAAATGGCCCTTTGGTGGACCAGAGCCCTGATCTCCGGTCGGGCTGCCTCTGAGGTGGGCAGCGAGGGTGGTGACTCGGAGTGGCTGCCCCTCACAGACGGAGAGCCCGAGCGGAGAAGTACAGACTGTTTCTCTCACACACCCTCACGCAGCCGCTGCTGGGGCAACCATCACCATGGCAACTGCCAGAGGCCACCCGGCCTCAGGTGTCCACTCCGAGCCCTGGCACTCTCTGGGACCACTCTCGCTGGTGTGTCCAGCCTGGCAACCCTTCGGGGTGGAGGGAGACCCCTCAAAACAGACCCCACTGGCCAGGCCCCAGCCCCCACTCCCGGGGTCCTCCTCTAGCCCCCAGGCTGCTGCTGCCCCCGAGGGTCTGGGGTCCTCAGCCAGAGCAGGGCCGAAGGCCTCGGCTCCGTGGGTGCGGGCGGGGGCAGCTCAACCGGCACAGCTCCATGCTGCAAATATGGGCCATCTCCTAACGGCCCCCCAGGCTGTCGCCCTATCCCAGTGGCTGGCGGCTGTTCCCGAAAGCCTAGACAGGGCATCTCTGGGCAGAAGGAACCCGCCCCGGGGGCTGGAGGGAAGAGCAGGTCCTGCCAACTTTGGGGACACAAGTGAGGCTGATGGACTCTGGGAGGGAAGGGGGCCTGTTGCCCTTTAGAGAGGAAGCGGTTTCGGGAGCAGCTGGGGGCTGAATGAAAGGAGGAGACTCTGTAAAGATGGAAATGTAAGGCTGGAGATTTCCAGTCTTTGTCCTCTAAAATTCGCTCACACTAATGGAGCACTTGCTACGTCCAAAGCACTTTCACGCCTCGCTACTCCAAGTGTGGCATCAGCATCACCCAGGAGCTTGGTGGAAATGCAGAATCTCAGACCCACCCTCCCACCCAGACCTATTGAACCAGAGTCTCCATTTTTAAAAAGTCCTCAGGAGACTCATATGCATGGCAGAGTTGACATTTCAGCCTTGCCCCATGCCATAGGGCAGGGGCCCTTATCGTCGCTATTTGACAGAGAGGGACTAAGGCTCAGCGAGGTGGGTAACTTGTCCAGGGTCCCAGAGCAGAGGTGGGAATTGGGCCTTCCTTCTGCAGATCCTCTCTGCTCACCAGCTGCACACTGGGCCTGTCTCCCTGCAAATCTCAGGGTCTTAACATCACTCTCACTTTCTCCTGGTACATGCAGGAGAAGAGTGTCATTGTCAGACCTCACACCTGGATGGGACTTCACAGTTTACGAGGACTCCCCACACAGCGATCTCATTGGACCCTCACAACCAGCCCTTGGGAAAGCTGCCTCTGTGATCCTCAGTTTCCACATAGAGAAACTGAGACTCAGAAAGGGCAGGTGATTCTCGACAAACTCAGAGAGTTTCGTCTGAACACATAGAGGGTTTCCATGGCGGGGACAGGGTCTCCTTCCCCTGGATATCCCCCAAGATCGAAGTCGGGGAGATCAATTTCAACACAGCATAGGACCCTGCTCAGGCCCTTGGGACAGCAGCAGCCTGGGGGCAGGAGGAGGCCCTGGATGGGGGAGGCTGGGGCTTCACTCTGCCCCATTGGAAGGGTTGATGACCCCTGAACACATCATCACAAGTGTCACAGAGGGCACCAGGGCCAGAGCTCGACCATGGGGACCCCAAAGTGCTCAACTGTGGAACAAATTACCTGCAGTAGTAGTGAGCTTCCTTCCCCAGGGGGCATCCAAACAGCCTGGGTGACACCCTGGCAGGGCACTGGTAAGGTGTTCAAGCTTCAGAGAAGGAAGAGGAATGACAAAGCATTCAGGGCTCCTGGCAGTTCAAATCCCAGCTCTGACGGTCAGTCACTGGAAGAACTCGGGCAAGTTCTTTCACCTCTCTGAGCCTCAGTTTCCTCATCTGTAAAATGGGGATAATCATGGTAATTGCTTCAAAGGTATGTGTTCCTGATTAAATGAGGCATGGAGACCGCTCAGCCCACATTCAGGACTTTTCTCGTAGGCCTGTGTTTCAAGAGCGTGGAGCAGGGAGCTTCCTGAAGTACTCCAGGTCATTTTGGGTGGTTCAGAAAAGGAGCATCAACTAATACTGAGCCCTTTTCAACTCTCCTTGACCCTTCTGATGCCATCCAGGAGAAAGGCTCAGTTTGGTGCTGCCCCATTTTTAACACCTTCTAGTACTTTCTTAATGCCATTTTTTTTTTTAATTGAGGTATAGCTTAATACAGTAAAGTGCACACAACCTACGTGTGTCCAGCTCCATAGCTTTTTACATGCCTGTGATGCTTAATTTCTTGTGTCCACTCGGCTAGGGGACGGTGTCCAGTTGTTTGGTCAAGCGAGCACTGGCCTGATGGTTACTGTGAGGATATTTTGTGGATTTAAATCATTGGTCAGTTGACTGCATCTGTGGCTGATCACATCTGCAGTCAACGAAGGAGACGGCCTGCAGCAAGGAGGGCAGTCTCGTCCAGTCGGACAAAGGCCTCAAAGGGAGATTTCAGCAGTCAGGAGGAATTTCTATCGCTGCTTCAGCCAGCCAGCTTCTCCTAGGGAATTCATCAAAAACTTATCGGGAAAAAAAAAAAAAACTTATCAGGGTGCCCAACTTGCAGCCTGCCCTATGGAATTCGGATTTGCCATTCCCCATGCATGAGCTCATACATATGCATGAGCCAATTGTTACCCAAAAAAATCTCATAATATTTACAGGTATATGTATCCAAGTATATGTATATGCATGTACATGAATATATGTCCTTCCAGTTGTCTCCCTGGAGAACCCTGAAAAATGCAACACCCACTGCCCAAACCAGACATAGAACGAAGGCCAGCTCCCAGAAGACCCCCACCTCAGTACCCTCACCAAGGGTGCCCACCCTTCTGACTTCTATTCCCCAAAGATTAATTTTGCCAATTCTTGAATTTCAGCTACAGGGAATCAGACAGAACGTACCCTAATTAATACAGCTTTGTTGAGATATAATTCATATCCCATACAATCCACCCATTGTAAGTGTGCAATTCAGTTGTGCAACCCTCGCCACAATCCATTTTAGAATATTTTCATCGCCCTCCTTAGCCATCACCCTCCAATCTCCCCATCTCCCTTAGCCCTAGGAAACCACTAATTACTTTCTGTCTTTATGGATTTGCCTATTCTGGACACTTCACATAAATGGAATCATATAATGTGTGGCCTTTTGCATCTGGCTTCTTTTAATTGGCATAATGTCTTCAAGATTAATCCATGTCATAGCACAAGTCAGTATTTCATTTCTTTTATAGCTGAAGAGTGTCCCATTGCATGGAAATGCCACATTTTCTTTATCCACTTCATCAGGTGGTGAACAAACATGTGCCCTTTTGAGTCAACTTCTTTCACTCAGTATCATGTCTGTGAAATACATCCATGTTGTGGTATGTTAGCAGTTCGTTCTTTTCCTTTGCTGTGTAATATTCCATTGAACGAACATACCATTGTCTGTTCCCATTGTCCTCTTGGTGGATATTTGGGTTATTTACAAATTGTAACTATTATGACTAAAGTTGCTAGGAGCATTCTTGTGCCTGTCTTTTTGGTGAATCTATTTTGGCCGGTTAATATCCATGTGTGGAATTGCTGGTCATAGGGGTAGCCTATGTCTGCTGGGTTCTTTTTTTTTTTTTTTTTTTTTTTAACAGAGAGCAGGCCTTAGGTTTGGAGCTTTTGCCAAGCTGTTACCTTTTTAGAATGTAATAACATTGATTTGTTTTCATTTTATTTATCTCTTCTGTTACCTTCTCTTTGAGGCAAAGTGATAATCCATGTTTTCTTTGAAACTGATCCCAAGTTTTCTTTTAAAATAATGAAGTTAAATTTTTAAAAGGTGTCAGCGTAAAGAAAAATGGCAGTAAATAATAGTACAGGTAGTGATATGGCAGAGCAGAAGTCATGAAGGAGCGCTCCAAATGGATGACGTTTGGGGAGCTCTGATGTGGTTTAGTGCAAGGTGTGGTGGTCAGGTGGCCTCCTGGCCGAGGCACACCTGGAAGGACAGGTGAGGACCGGGGATGCAAGAGGAGAAAGGAGGAAAGGTGCCTTGGCAGGAGCGCTCCAGAGGCCATGGGCAGTCCTGATGCAGGGTGAGAGGGACTTGGTTCTATTTCAGGCTTCGTCTCTTAAGTCCTGTGTGACCTAGAGAAGGTCACACAACTTCTCTGGCCCTCAGCTGTTCCATCTGTAAGATACAGACATCGGACTAGACTAAATGCTATAAATGGGGTCCTTGGGCAGACTTCAGCCTGCAGATGTATTTTTGTCTGGAGTGCCTTTTAATTCAGCTCACAATTAGGAGCAGGAATTTGGGGTACCATTTTAGATTTCCAGCATCTTCCAACCACATGAGGTTCTGGCAGCACTGATCGACATCCCACTGGGAAGCAGTTGCCTGGAGCTGAGTCACAGCTGCCCCCTTTAGAGGAGACATGCATCTCCCAGGATGCCACAGTCCCCAGCACTCTCTATTGTCTCTTCAACACTGAGGAGGAGTGTTAGTTCCACTTACCATCCTACCTTCCCCACTGTTTTTACTATGTAAACATGTGACATATTTCTTATATCCATGTCTCTAAGAAAAGTGAGAAACAAAAGAAAGACAAGTGAAGAAGTCAGCTGATTTTCCTTGCAGACAGCCCTCTTAAACTCACTTCATCACCTTATGAGCCCCTGGAGGCATCTGAATTTGAGTACTGTAGACTACATGATTTATAAAGTCCCAGCCAGGTTGGAGAGTCTGAAGGGGGTGCTGGAATAAAATCTCAGGGTAAATTCTGAGACCCTTAGGATAAATCCATATGGCAGCAGGCTGCACAGCCATTAGATGAAATACGTTCATAGATGCCAAGATCAAAAACAAGAAATTGATACTGCAGACCCCGAGAATATTGCAGCATTAGGTCATGGGCAAAGCGCTGGCTTTGGTGCACAAAGACTTGGGTTCAGTCCCAGCCAGCCCATTCTCCAACTCTGCAACCTTGAACAAGTCCTTTGTCCTCCCAGTGCCTCAGTTTCCCTGTGCGTGCAATGAGGCTAATCATTATGCCTCATATAAGCATCACTTCTAATTCCCACGGTAGATGCTCAGAATGCAAGGAGCACAGTAGGGCCTCAGCACGGACCAGTGGTCCCTGCACTCATTATTGGCCTCTGGCTACCCTTCCACGGAGACGCCCCCAGATGGCCTCTGTCTCCTCCATCCAGGAGTGGCTGGGAGGACATGCCAATAAGTAGCTAGTTAACTAAATAAATGAATGAGGCAGGCCTATGCGGATATAAATCTCTGGAAGAGAACATTTCGACACTCCATATTCGAGCTGGATATCATTTAAATTGCCAGGCTGCCTCCTCGGCCCATATCCCGTCATCACCGTGTTTTTAAAGCTCAGAGCTTAATTGCACATCGCCCCAGCCTTTACCCACAACGCTTGTGGAAATTAGAGGCGCTTGCCTGCCCGCTCATTTGCAGCCCACCACTCCCTGGTGCGGCCTGGGGATTGGGCACTGGGGAGCAGGGGTCCCTGCTTTCCTGGGCCCAGCGCAATGGGACGGGAGTTGCCTCCCCGCCTCCATCTTTGCCACCTGCCAGGCTATTCTACAGCAGCCAGGATAATCTTTAAATACTGATGAGAGGATGTTGTCCACCTTGGCTGTGACTCCTCAGGCTCCCAAATCACCCCAGGAAAAACCAAACTCCTCCCCTTGGGCCCACAAGGCTCTGCAGGATCTGGACCCCCCAAAACCTGTCTGACCTCCACTCCTATCCCACCTCATTTACTGCGTCCCAGCCACACCGGCCTCCTTGTGATTTCCCCAAAAAGCCTCTCCTGCCGCAGGACCTCAGTATCTGCCTGGGGGGTCCTCCATCTTCTTCAAGTCTCTGCTCACATATGCCCCCTCTCCCACCCGGTCTCCTCTTCCGCTTTCATTTTCTTCACTGTATATATAATATTGTACAGTTATTTGTGTGTTTGTTTCTTTGACACTCTCCCTCACTAACACACCCTGCATCTCTTCTTCAGAATGCTGATCATACTTGTAAAAATGTGAGAAACTATTTTTTGCCAGTGAGTGAATTTAGGAGCCTCTGGGAAACACCAAGTGCAAGCTACCATCCTACGCCAGGTACCCGCAGAAGCCATCCTGAGACAAGGACTGGGGGCAAGTAGTTTCTTTGGGAGGTGATCCCAGGAAGCATAAGGAAGGGAGACAGAGAGGCAGGGAAAAAAGAAGCCAAACCAGGGTGCATTGATGAGCAGGTGACACTGTGGCAACTGGAGTTCAGTTCCTCTGGGGCCTTTGGGAGTCTGTGCAGAACATGCTGGGAAAGGCGCAGCAGCTGGGGCATTCATTCCCCAGCTCTATCAGTTGTTGATTCGGCCTGGCATCCTGGGGTCATTCACTTCCTGGCACTTCTGACCTGCTGTGTGCGTGGGTGAGCTCACACCTGAGGCCAGAGGAGGCCCTGAGGCAGAGAGACAGGTGCTGGAGGGCCGGTGCCATTGGCATGTTTGAGAACAGTCTTCTGGACTGTCCAGGGTGGGCCAAGTGAAGTGGATGGCAACGGACAATATCTACTCCGGCTTCTGGTTGTGGTTACTATTTGCATATTTACAAAATAGTCAGTCAACAAACTATTTATTAACACTGAATGATGCAGAGAAGCCAGGTCCTGGACCCTGCCCTCTTGAAGCAGAAACACTAGCTAAAGGACCCAGACTCAAACAGCCACAACAACCCAGTGAAGCAGGCATATTTCTCAGATGAGGAAAAGGAGGCACAGAGAGGTGAAGTGACTTAAGTAAGGACACACAGCTAGTGAGCAGAGGTCGCTCATATCTGCAAATCCCTGGCCCATGCACCATTAGTCGTAGCTGCTATTAATACCGTTTACAACCATACCCCTCTCATCAGAAGAGTACAGGCTCTACATCTGCTCTAATCCTGGTGAGGGAAACTGAGGCCCAGTGGGAGACAGAAGCTGGCCCCTTCCACCTCCCCCTGGGAGCTGCTTCCTTCGGGGTCAGCCTTAGCCACTGTAGCCTCCTTTACCTTTCTGGAAGTGAGCAAGCAGAAGAAAGCCTGGGGACAAAGGAATCCTGCCATTTATGGAGCAACTACTATTTGCCAGGGCCTTTTGTATAAACTATCTCTAACTCTAACATCCACCCTCCCTATGAGGTTACCACACCCATCTTACAGAGAGGTAAGCAGGCTTAAGTCTCTTCCCCAAGAAGGTGGCAGAGCCAGGATGCAAATTCAGGTCAGCCTCACTCCAGAATTGCACCCACCTTCATGCTCAGTGCAGGAATTCCTTTTAGAACGTCTGATCTTGATCGCCCCTGGCCAATGGGGAGCTCTCCACCTCACAAAGCATGCAATTTCCTGCTGGGCAGCTCTAGCCGTGTTTTCCCTGCTACCCCATGAGTATTCCAAGCCCAGGACCTGAGTTCCGGCCGCCATGGCCTGTGTCATTTTGAGCTGCAATCTCTCCCTCACCTTAGTCCTGTTCTGTCCTAATCTCTGGGGGCGATGGACAAAAAGACGGGGAAATAAGCTTAAATCCCATAAAATAGCATATGTAAAACACAGAGGACAGAGCCCAGCGCACGCTCAGGGATGCTGAAGCAGATCTCGTTACCCTTGTTGCTTTGATTATTCGCAGCAGCAGCAGTACCAGGGCTATTTTAAGAATTCCGGGGGTGCTAAGCACACTCACATCGGAAACCGTCCCCCACCCCACCCGCAAAGGCACCCACATCCCGCATTAAAGAAAATGTTCTTTGCAAAGTAATTCAGAAGGGATTTTGTCATTTTGCTTTGGATGCTATTATCAATTTTGAATCGGAAGGTCCCTTTTCATACATTAGAACTAATCATTTTTTTTTTTTTCCTTCAGGCTCCAAACCCTCCTGTCTGAGAAATCCAGATGGGGGAACTGAAGCTCGAGAAGCGGAAGTTTCTTGCCTGGTGAGACACCCGAGGGGGAGCGCTGTGTTCAGATCCCACCACTCAGCTGAGAACTAGAAGCAGGTGTCAAGACGGGGGATGAGCCGGGATGGAGGCAAAACAAGAGGCAGGTGTGGGGTGGGGGCCGCCAGGGAGCCCCCGGGAGCCTCGTGCCCTCCCACCCTGCCTACTTAATTGCTCCGGCTGGCGGTTTGGGGCCAAAGCTTCGCCGCGGTCTTATCTTCGCCTTCACCATTTTTCTTTCTGGGCAATGAAGTTAAAAATCCCTTCCCAGCACTCTGGTGGCGTGTGTGTGTGTTTTTTTTTTTTAATGTAGCTTCCATATCACTATTTAACATGCACTGCTAAAAACTCGATAAACAGCGACCGTCATTTGCAGATTAGCTCTTCACATGACGAAATGATTTATTTAGAAGATTCCTCCCCACCCCCACCCCCACCCCCGTCTCTCTCACACTTTTTTTTTTTTTCACTTTTTTTTTTATTCTTTGGCTAAGACCATATTAATCAGAAATTAAGGCTGAGGGAGGAATGGAGGTGAGACCGATGGGGGATGGAGAGAGGCGAGGGAGAGGATGTGTGAGGTGATGCTGGGGCAGGTGGCGGAGGGAGGCTGGTGGCGACAGGGTGCTGGGGGAGGGGGAAGCCAGGAAGGGGGCTGAGAGGAGAAAGGGGGGGCATGGAGGGCCCCCAGGAAGAGGCTGGATATGGGGGAGGGGGTGGCGTTAGAGTGGGAGGGGGAGAGGAGGAGGGGAATGAAGAAAAGAGAGAAAATGAGGGGGGCTAGGACAGAGGCAGAGAGAAACACAGAGAACAGAGAGAGGGAGAAAGAAGAGAGAGTAGGATAAAGAGAGAAAAAGAGGCAGAGACGAGAGAGGGACTGACGGACACAAGGGGAGAAAAACAGGGAAAGAGCACGACAAAGAATCAGAGGAAAGGCAGAGGGGGAAGAAAGAGAATGAGAGAGAAGTTGAAGAAAACTGCAGAGAGCTTTAAGAAAGAGCAGAGAAAAGAGTCACTAAGAAAGGAAGAGAAACAGACAGCAATGAAAATGGGAAGATTAGAGGGGAGAGAAAGGGACCTACACGTGGGGACCATCAGTGCCAGACCCCCACGCATCGGCCACCCCTGCCCCCTCCCCAAGCCCGGCGGGTGGAGCAGGAACAGCATGTTCCCATCACTAGAACCTTCCCCACCAACTCCCTGGCCAAGCATGGAGAGGTTAAAACAGGCAGAGGGGCTGGCCGGCTGCGGCTGGGGGGAGAGAGAAAGGAGCTCAGCCACGCCCTTGGCGCCTCCTTTTTATTATTGCATGCATATACATATATCGATATACATTTCTACGAAACATAAATACATATGTATGAATCTCTCTCTTTTGCAAGCCCACGAGATAACCAGACCTGGAGCAGAGGCTACAATGATAAGATTCGAGGGGACTGGTTCATTTGTTGTAAGGTCCTCCAGGAGGGGCATCTTGCTCTCACAAGACCAACTAGAAGGTTATCTAAATAGGCTGGGTCTCAGCTAACCCAGAGCTGTTCCCCACTGGGACATTAAAGGTACAAAGAGCGAAAGACAGGAGGGGCAAAGATGAGTTATAATGATTATTTGATTATCTTGGGCTTTAACAAACCCAGCCAGTTCGCCTGGGTGTGAAAAATTAGCTGTTCTCACAGCAGCAAATTTCACAGCGTTCAGCCTTATATATCTTTTTCTCCAGAGAGGAGGCAGGCGCTGTGCTTGGGCTCTGGGCGACAAGGATGCCCCAGTTTCTCTGGAATGTGCCCCAGCTGCCTGGTGCTCTGGACAAGGAAATCGCCCAACAATTCAGGGCCATTTCAAAGAATGTTCTGGTTCATAGCTTAAAAAAAAAAAAAAAAAGTATAGGTTGGCTCTAGAATGGAGTGCAGCACTTGCGTTCTTAAAAAATAATAATAATAATAAATTAAAATCCTACTTGGTTTATGGTCCAGTGAAAAAAACCATCTCTGTCTGGAACTCTGCTGCTCAGTATGGAAGCCAGGTGTGGCTAGTGAGCTAGCGAACACAGGAATTGTAAAGAGGCCAGACTGAGAAGGGCTGTAAATGCAAAATATATGCTGGATTTCGAAGAATTAAAATTTTAACAATGTTAAATATTGCTTGATACTTCTATATTGATTACAGATTGAAATGAAAATATTTTGGATATACTGCATTACTCAAGTATATTGTTAAAACTGATTCCATCTGTTTCTCTTTACTTTTCTGAAACGTAGATACTAGAATATTTTAAATTACATATGTGGCTCCCATTATTTTTCTTGACGAATGGTGCTCCGTTAGAGTCTGGGTCCTGCACACAGTAGGTGCTTAGACAGCCTCATAGTCCAATTGCAAGGTTGGGAATGCAGCAAATCGGTGGAATTCATTCCAGATGTTTGTGCTGGCTTGGCCCAGAGGTAAGGGCAGGATTCAGGGGTGACACTCAAGGGGGCTCTTCTTTTGAAACCCACCTCCTGACTCTCGGGCTTCAGTGCACCCAGTGTGTGCCAGGCCCTGCTCTGAGCCGCCAGGGGCCCTTTAGCCAGCCAGCTGCCCTGAGAGGTGGGGTCAGTCCTGCCCCTGTGTCACATTTATTGGGCACTTACTATGCTCCTCTCATCCTCACAGCAGCCCCTGAGGCAGGCACAGTGATTACACCCCTATTGACATGGGGAAACTGAGGCTCAGGGAGGTGATGTAATTGGCCTGAGGTCATCCAGCTAGTGGGACTCCTTTCCGGGAAGTCCGGTTCTAGGCTGCAGTTTGGAAGGGAAGCCACGGTGTGTCCCTGGGTCTCGATGATGCAGGGGCTCAAGCCCACCCTTGCATACTTTGCTGGGCCAGACCAGGACACGAGACCCATTCCCCACCATCCAGCACTCAAAGCCCTTCTCCAGGACTGGCGCTTTCCCGGGTATGGACAGACCCAGGGAGGAAGCAAGGGGTGCTGGAAGGGCTTCCTGGAGGAAGGGGCATTCCCCAGAGCAGTGAAGAATGAGGAGGAGACCCCCATGGAGGAGCCTCCTGGTCAGGTGCGGGAAGGCAGGCGAGGGTCTGGGCTGCACTTGTTCTTGGGATGCCCGTGCTCCATTCCTCACCTGTAAGCACAGCTGCTACTAGCTGCCCAGGCCCACTCACAGGCATCTGCAAACGAACCAGACATAACAGCCAGGAAGGGGTTTGAAAATCGCAGTGAAAGACGTCACCATTGTCACCCCATCTTTGCCCTCGATGCAGGCCTCCTCCACATCTTGCTCTTACACTCTTACCTTTCTTCCTCCTCAAAATGCAGTCCCTGGATATTAAGATGATGATGTCATTCAGAGGCTCTTTGGGCAAAGGAAGAGAAATCCAGCAGAGATCTGGACCACGAGTCTGTGAGAAGGGGCTTTGGCATGGGGCAGTCCTGGGTTCGAGTGCTACCTCTGCCCTTCCCGCACTGTGTGGCCTCGGGCAGGCCCTCCAACTCTCTGAGTGGCAGTTGCCGTATCTGCAAAATGGGTGGTCCTGCAGCCTGTCCTCTAAGTGACGCACTGTGTTCCTAGATCATGGATCACAGCAACCAGCAAATGCTCAACAGATGCTCACTTTAAGCGCTGGGCTGGGGACAGCTAATTGCCTACCCAGGGCCCATTTCCCCACCTTCCTTGCTAACACCCAGATTTTATTCTGGGCAGCAGTGGAACCAGCGGAAAGTTGGAACCCTTTTTCCAGCTCTCCTTGTCAGCCAAGGCCACTGAGCGTGGGTCCTGGAAAGCTCGTTAGAGGAGGAGTGTGCCCGCACCCTTCCACACCCTTCCCCACCCTTTCACCTTCTTTGACCTTGGACAGAGGGTGGGAATCTGGAGTGGTACCTCCTAACGGGGGTGGAACCTCAAGGCCCAAAGGGTCAGTGACCTCACCACCTCCGGAGGCCCCAGGCAAGTGGCCAGAGGCACTGCTAATTGCGAGGAAGGGTGGCCTAAGCCACTGGGGCCTCTTCTACGGACCCCACCAAAAGCTGCAGCATATCGTCACCATTATTATTATCTCCACCACCATCATCATCATCACTGCACAAAGCCAGGCCTCCGTTTCCCTTTCTTTCCCCAGCCTCGACCTTCTCCCCACGACATCTTGGCTTTGGTCCCTCGTCCTCTCCCCCTCGCTCCCTCTTTCTTCCTTTTTTGTGCTCTGTCCCCCGCCGCCGTCTCCTCTCCCCTTTCTCCTTCCTCTTTATTTTATCTCAACTTGCCACAAATCTGTTCGCCTACAGAGCAGCTGCCATCTTTGTTCTGGGCCATTATCTGTGGCAGCGCGGCCCGAGCGGGCCGCCGGGCAGACAATCACCGGGTAATAGAGTGTCTGCGAGCTATTGTGGAGTGTGTCCGAGCTCATCCATCACCGGGGCCTGACACGGCGCGGGCGGCAGCCGGGGAGCCCGCCGGCCACACTCGGCACCCCCACCCTGGCCCTCCGCGCAGAGGCCGGGACCCGGCCAGGCCCTTGGGGGGATGCCGCCTCTCCCTTCAGCCGGGAGGGCACGGGCTGACTGGCTCTCAGGACGTGCCAAGGACCTGGGGACTCTAGCTTTATGCTCCAGCCTAGGAGGAAGGGTGGTTTGTTCTCTCCCATTTCACAGGTGTAAAACTGAGGCTCCAAAAGGGAGATTCACCTGCCCAAGCTCACATAGCACAGTAGAGGCACAGCCTGAACTGGAACCCAGCTCTGTCTGCCCGGAAGCTGTGGATCCTGCAGCACGCAGGCTGGTGGCCCACTGTCTTCAGGGCTGGCTTCTAGGTCCCAAGCAAGGAGAGTTATAAGACATGTGCCAGCAGCCCTCTCTATCCCACCCTGGAGTTGGCAGTCTAGTGGGGAAAAGTAGGGGAGTGGGAAGGAACAATTATCATGGTAGGCAAGAGAGTGTAGCACTTCAGAGCCTGGGCTGTGAAGGCAGATGCCTAGTTTGCCACCCACTTCTGCCACTCAAGCTGTGTGACTTTAGCCAAGGGGCTTCACCTCTCTGTGCCTCAGTTTCCTCCTCTGTGACCATAATAGTTCCTCCCTCATTGGATTATTGGGAAGATCCAAAGTGTAAGAGAAGGGCCAGGCATTTAATAAGCATCCTGTAAATAGTAGTATATATTTTTATCCTGATCCTATTCAAGCCCCAATGTCTTATCGACATTATGCCATTTAACCCTCACAGAATACCCAGGTGAGGGTGGTTCAATTATTACTCCCATTTTACAGACTAGAGGTTGAGGCTCAGAACCTTGCCTGAGATCACCCAGCTAGCAAAACAATGCCTTCTTCCTCAGACATTCTTCAGGCATTCATTGAGCACCTACTGTGTGCAAAGCTTTGTCCTAGGTGCTGTGAGAGCAACAGAAGAAGGCTTTAGAGGAGCACAGAGCTGTTCTCTGTGCTAAGTATTTAAATTCACGACTCAGGGACTCCCCCAGCAATCACAGGAGGTAGGTGCCACTACCTCCTTTTTATAGATGAGAACATCGAGGCAGTGAGAGGTGAAGAACCTGGCTGACGGTCGCAGAGTCCTAAAATCATGCAGGCAGCACTGTGCCCTTGCAGTCTGATTCCAGGAACAGAGGAACGCAAAATTGCCTCGCCTGAGATGCCCTTCCTGAATTCACCGAGTAGGGGGAGGTCGGCTGTACAAGTCAGCTGTGGACACCGCTTGCTAGAGTGTGGAGAAGAATTTTCTTCACAATGAGAGGCTTTGGGAGATCAGATAAGGGCAGAAGCAGCTGCTGCCAAGAATACCCGGGAAGGCTTCCTGGAGGAAGAGAGACTGAATCGGGACCCCTGGAGATGAAGCCCAAGTTAGGCAGAAGGCTCAGAAGCACCTGGTTTGGCTGGCTGGGACTAAAGGAAGAAGAGAACCAAACTCCTGGCCATTAATCTGAGCTCAAGACGCAGGCTCAGTGGGAGGTGGTTCAGAAATCCGGAAGTGCTCTCTAGGGATCAGCTGCTCATTTAAACATCTTTTCTTGAGCACCTACAGTGTGCCGCCCCCACCCCACCCCAAATCTGTGCTGGGAGAACAATAATGGACAGGGACCTGCCCCTCCATTGCTCATGTCAAGCAGGAAAACAGTCCTAACACCAGGTGACACATACTTGATGGGGTGGGGCACAGCTTGCAGAGGCCAGGGAAGATTCCGGGAGGAGCTGGCATCCCAGCTGAGACCTGAAGGATGAAATGGTGGGAGCCAGAGAGAGAAGAAGGGGGAATGGTGTTCTAGGCAGGGCCACCAGCACCTGCAAAGGCTGAGAGCCGGGAGAGGATGGCGTAGAAGGTGCTGGCGGGGAGCGGAAGATAAGGCTGGCTCAGCGTTCAGTGCCCACAGTGTTAGCCTTTGGCTCAACAATAGGCCTGTGATATGACCGGGAGAGAGAAGCCCCAGCTCTTCGTGATTATACTTGGGGGGGGGCACAGAGAGCATCAAAAGCAAAGTTATAACACCCCACTGTCCCTGAACACCTGCTGTGTCCCAGACACTTTATAGGCACCATCTCTTTCAACTTCTTCCCATCAACCTATTGGGAGAGGTCCTATTATCACACCCATTTTATCAGAGTAGAAAACTGAGGATCAGAGAGGTAAAGTTACTTGCCAGGCATCCAGCTTCGGAGCCCAAGCTTTTAATGAGGGCCCTCCTTGCCGAGGGGGCATCCCTGGTGAGCTGAGGCAGTCTTCCCTCCGCAGCTAAGGTGGAAGCTCCTCTCTCCCTCCCATCGGCTCACCCCGTCCTGGCCTCCCAACCACACACGTGCACAAGGCTTCCCACCTCCCTTTGCTGCCCAGCTCCTACTCCTCCTGCAGGGCTGACATCCTGGTCCCTGGAAAGCTTTCTGAGCTCCCCTACCCTTCCCCCCACCCACTGGAATCATTTTCCCTCAAGTTGAGGCACCCCATGCTGAACTTATTCTCCTAGGAGTCCTTCTTGATTAATAGTGTAATATTGATTAAGTATCTCATCTATTCCTTGCATTGCAATAGTAATAGCAAGCATCTTAGAGAAGTCATTACAATAACAATCGCGATGGTAATTGCCATCAACTTTTAAGCACCTGCTGTATGGTGCAGTAATGACTGATTATGACTGTTTATTGAGCATCTACTGCATGCTAGGTGTGTCAGTAACAGCAGCAGCCACTGCCTCTAATTCCCCCCAGCCCGGGCCACCTGCCCTGGGGATTGCTCATTTGATGCTCAGGTAGGTCCCACCAGGGCCTATTTCTCATTTGAGGCAAGTGGAGCTCAGGGGAATGGACGAGTAGAGGAGGTGGAGCCAGGTGCCACCCTCCAGCTTCTGGACCCAAGCCCTGAGCCCCCCAGACAGCCACGCCGCCAGGCCCTGCAGGGATTTCATCCAGATGTCCAGGGGCTGCCCCACGCTCCCCCTTCCTCCCTGCTCTCCCTCTTCTCTCTGCCTCTGCCCCCTGGAACTTCCTTCCCAGTGGCTTTTGCCAGTGGTGTTCTGTCTTTGGCTATGTATTTCTTTAGCCCTCTTCACTTTTTCCTTCTCTTTTTTCCAAAGACCCCTGTTGTTCCTGGGCACACACTCTCGTTGGCCCTGTGTTTGGTGGCAGGGGCGGGTAAGCTGAACCCTTGCTGGGAGGTGCCGGGGAAGCAGGCTGGGGCACGGGAAGTGCCAGCGCAGCTCTGCCGAGGGCCGTTACTGGGGGTGTGGGAGGGGGCTGGGGGAGGCCTAAGGCTCCCAGGATGCAGGAGGGGCCCATGGGGTGCAGGGAACCTGGGGAACAGCAGGGGGGGCTGTGAGGCCGGCCTGAAGGCAGTGGGGGCCATGACCACAGAAACCTCGGGACCAGCGTCCTTGGGGAGAATGCCAGGGTCAGGGGGAGAGGCCAGGGGGCCTCCGTGAAGAAGGGGGCCCCTGTCGGGGTGTGAGAGAGCGAGGCAGCGGCATTGTCAGGTGGCACTGCCCAGACCAGAATTTTAAGTGACTACAGAGGCACTGGTGGGGGGGGGCTGTGAGTGTGAGGGGAGGAGGGGCTGGAGATGCACTGGGTGTGAGAGTAGGTGAGATGAAAGGAGAATGCGTGTGTGCGACTGTAAGTGGGGTGGGGTGGACTGTGTGTGTGTGTGTAAGGGACCAGATAGGAAAGGACTTGAAGGCACCTCCTGGCTGCCCAGTTCCAAGAAACACAAATGCATAGTAAGTCTTCTTGCCTCAAAAACAAACACAAACGCATGCATTTATAAATGTTTTCCTTTCAACTTGAGAGTAGCAGGGAATTTCGGCGGGGAGGGCCCTGCTTGCCGGCCCGTTTGCAGTAATTAACAAAGGAGCCTCGATTTCCCCGTGGCTCCGTATTTACTCATCTATGCATGCGCACACAAGGTGAGACGGGATGAATGGCTAATTTCCCAGCGGCTTTTGCTCCTGCTTGCTGCAAAGTTGTGAACAAAATGACTGGCCATGCATTGAACTGGCTTACACAGCTCTCCATATGGAAATTAAGATAATCCAGGGCCCAGCTTTGTGTCTCGGCTCCAGCGGGGGGGAGCACGGAGGGAAGGGGAGGGGGGCTGCGGAGGCTCCAAAGAGCCGGGGTGAGGCTCCTGGGCCTTTCAGGAGAACAGTTGACGCTCGGGCTGGGGAATTTAGCTAGATTTTGTTGGTCAAACACTTAGGAGAATGTATTCTTCCACCTCCCCCCAGCCCCACGCCCGCTCCCTGCCACCCCCTTTCTTCTCCTCAGACCTCACCAGGGATGTCATGCTCGGTTCAGGGGAGGAAGATTTTAGGCTGCGACACAAAAGAGGAGGGATTATGGGTAAGGTCAGAGGGCACCGGGGATTAGAGATATGATGTATTAAGAGGGCAAGATTGCCAGGAATACTTTCCGTTTCTATGAAGCCTGTGTTAATTGATGGGAAAAATCTCTCCCCCTCCACATTCCCTCCCACAATCTCCTCCCCAAGCTCCAAACTCGGCCTCTTTTTCTTGTGTCCTTGCTTAGTTCTCTCTTGGTGTCCTTTCTTTCTCTCTTCTGGCTTGGCTCTGCCCCAGTCTCCGCCTGGTTGCAGCTTTTCAGTGTTAGGGATTCAAGGTAAGGACGGAATGTCCTAGGTGCGGTGGTACCGTGTCAGGGTTGAAGTTTGGGTGCTCACTTCAAGACTGCCTGGGTCACGCCCTGACCCCGCACACGCACACGCACACTTACTGTAGATTTGTGATCAAGGGGGTTACTCAACCTCTCTCAACCTCAATTTTCTCATCTATAAAATGGGAATCGCGTTTTTAACTCTCTGCCACGGGCCAGGCCCTATGCTGGGTGCGAAGATTGGGATAAGGCTGTGAGCAAGCTGCCTCCCCTCTTGGAGCTTACACGCTAATGGGGGAGGCAGAAGACGAGGAAATCCATCGGTAACAAAATGACAGCAGATTGTGAGACTGCGACAAGGAAAACAAACAGGACGCAGTGACTGAGGCTAATGGGAGGGGAGGACCAGGGGGTGGGGTGAGGCTTACAGTGATGGACATCCCTGAGGAGGTGTCCCTGGTGTGAAACCAGAGGCCGGGAAGGAGGCAGGTTTGGGAAGAGCAGGGTATGGCGGGGGATCTCCAGACAGAGGGCCCAGCAAGTGCAGGGACCCTAAGGAGGAAGGAAGAAGGAGCTGGGTGTTTGAGGAGCAGTGAGGAGACCAGGGGGAAGGGTCCGAGCGTGCAAGGGAGAGCACAGCGGGAAGTGGGGTGAGGATATTTATTAAAGTGGCAGAGCAGAGAGTTTGAAGCAGGAAACAGGATCCCACGGGCATTTTATGAGGTCAGTGGGTGCTGGACAGAGACCTGGTTGTGGCAAGGCCACGGCGGAGATAAGAGGAGGCTTGTGAGTTAGCGTCAAGAGCACAGACTCGAGCCAGACCCCGCTCCTCCACCTGCCAGTCGTGTGAGCTTGAGCAAGTGACGGGATCGGTCCATGCCTCAGGTTCCTCCTCTCCAAATGGGGACGTGATGACCAGGACACCCACCCTAGGACTGTTAGGGGCCTCAGAGTAGCCCACATGTGTAAACAGCTGGGACAGGTTTGCTCTTAGCGTGACTCTGGTCATTCAGGCCAGAGACGACCTGGGTTAAAGATGTGGACGCAGCTGGGTGCCCAGATTTGCGACACATCTGGAGACCATTGAGGCCCTTGAGCAAGACTCTCCTCTCCCTTGGATTGCTCAGGGTCAAGGAGGGGTGTTTGGTAGTCCTGGCCTATGGGAGAAAAGGACCAAGAGACCTTTAGTTGATAATATACTTGCCCTGAATCATTGGTGCCACATACCTGGCTACAAAGCTAATTCCATCCTAAGCTGCCTTCACAGAGGCCTTACAGGGTGACTGGACTCCTCCCTGCTGGCGTATCTCGGCCTTGGCGCTATTGGCATTTGTGGTCAGGTGATTCTTTGTGGTGGGGTCTGTCCTGAGCATTGTAGGATGGGGAGCAGCTTTTCCTGGCCTCTACCTGCTAGATGCTGCCCTCCTCCCGTCCTGAACCCCTCCACCTTCAGGTGCTGCTTGCTTCCCCAGGAGGCATCAGCTCCCCTCTCTGGAACCAGAAAGCTTCCGGGGTCCTCCTCAGAGTCTTTCAGCTGAATTACTGAAATGCAATGTAAGAGGAACAAATGCAAAGACTTGTTCATCGGGCCCCCTGAAACCAATGGCTCCGGAAAGAAAGGAAAGAAAGAACCAAATCCAACCGATGGCCCGGGTCAGAAGGGGATGGAAATAGCACCAAGTTGCAACCGTGGGGGGAAGAAACAGAGGTGAAGGTTTTCGTTTTCCAGCTCGAGGATCATGAAACCGTGTTGAACGATGCAAACCTAAATGACAACATACAGCTTGGGGCTTTAAGACTTTTCTGGGAAGTTTCCAGGTCAGTTCCAGCATCTCCTCCCCAGACAAGCCCAGCAACCTGGCAGTCAAAAGGGTTGGAAAGCATTGTCTGAGCTCAATGCCCCGAAGTGCCCTGGACTGGACTCTGGAACAGAAAGAGGACACTAGTGGCAAAACTGGTAAGATCTCAGTAAAAGCTGGACTCTAATTAATGGTAATGACCCAACGTTAAGTTTTCCGTTTCCACAAATGTACCACGCTTACGTAAGATGTTACCGTTAGGGGAAGCTGGATGACACGTAGATGGGAACTCGCTGGATCATCTTTGCAACTTTTCAGTAAATAGGAAGTTATTCCAAAGTAAAAAGTTTCTTTTAAAAAATTGGCTTAGGAAATTTGGCCATCGAAGTACTATCGTCATCATCTAATTCATCTGTACATGTCATGTGTTCACTCACTGGCTTATTATTTTTATTTAAGTAAACTCATTTTTTTTTCCACTTTCAAAATTTTATTTTAAAATGAAACTTTATATCACCATAAATGGAAAACCAGTTTCTCTTGCCGTAAATTGATGGGCACAATAAAAAGAAACACAAAGATGGCAAAACAATGCTATTATATTTACGCCCAGTACTTTTGCCTGCGAAGCCTCCAGCCTGATTCTGCTGTCTCTGTTTTAAAAAGGGAGGTGAGCAAATGTTAGAAAAGCCAAAGTGTGAAAGACCTACCCGCCCCAATCGAGACTTTCCTCAAGCTTGGAGGGAGACAATGTAAAAGGGGAATAATTTCTCACCATCAGCCTAGGTTCTTTAAGGCTGGGTCTGTGAACTATTTGAGGCCCCGTCCTGTTCTTTAGGAAACGCTGTCCTGAAGCTCTCTTAACCAGTATGGGCATCACAGCCACATGTGGCTATTCAAATTTAAAGTAATTTAAATTTAATAACAGAACAATTTCCTTCCTCCATCTCACCGCATTGCAAGTGCTCAATAGCCACGCGTGGCTTGCGTCTCTGAACTGGGTAGAGCAGACGAACATTTCCATCCTCAGAAAATTCTATTGGACAGCACGGCCCTACAGTGCTTCCTCCTGATTCTGGGTTTCCGGAGGCTCATTGACAAGAACGTGTTTCAAAACCCCTTTCTCTAAGTGCTGGCGAAAGGGGTCAGGTCATCAGCCCCCGGAGACGGCCGGGAAGCATATGGGGCCGAAGCTCTGTGAAGGCAGAGAGGGCACCCCCTCTGCCCTTGTGGAGCTCAGCACGGAGCCCCCTCTCACCTCCGGATCCTTGGAGAGAAGAGCCTCTTGCTGCTGTGCCCCCGAGGGGGGCTGCTCAGCTTCTTTTCCAGACCTCTTACCCGTCCCTTCCCACCTCCAGAAAACGGCCCAAACGCTCTCTGGAGACCGACGCACAGCCAGCTCCAGATGCATCTGTGGGGAAGGGAAGGAAATGGATGACTTGGAAACCAGAGATTTTGCCCAAAGCCGTCACTGAGTCCACTTGATCTTCCAAATTGGAGGTTCAACTTAAGTGTCCAGTTTCACACAATCAGTCATTTCGGTCGCTTTTCAACCTGCTTTTATTTCCCTCCACAAGAGAAAGGCCAGAGTTGGAAGCATGGCTCTTATTACCTCACTACAAATGCTAACTCAGCCTCTTAGGAGCTGTGTGTCCTTGGGAAAGTCACTTAACTTCTCTGAGCCTCAATGGCTCTGTCTGTAAAATGGGGATTCATAGTAATGTAGTCCCACATAGCATTTGATGAGACAACATATGTAAAGTGCCTGGTACATTGTTAATGGGGGGAAAGTCGGTTATTTTTCTGATGATGGAAAAGATTAAATGAGACGTTTAATTTTTTAAATGAGAGGACACCCTCTCTAGAATATAAAGAGGTACACAAGCGATAAGGATGCTGATGGGAATGCTGCTGCTAATCATGAGTGATCAGTTTCGTATCTGAGGGGAAGCCACTCTTGGGTACACATTTTCCCAGACCCTAATGTCTCTGGCCACCCCCAACATTCCAAGATCCATGTGTTAGATAGCATTAATGTCCATCAACAGCCAATTCTCTGCTTCCACGTCAGGATAGTCACAAATTCCCTTTCTCTTAAAATTGGTATGGTCATGTGATTGGTTCTGGCCAATTAAATATGAACAAAAGTAATTGCATTGCTTCCTGGGCAATGTATTTAATTGCTGGTTTTCAACTCTCCAGTGGTCTTTTGCTCTGCTGCATGGATTGTGGAAATATATATATTGAAATGGCAGCGTCATAAAATGCTCTTCCAGCCTGAGTCCCTGAGTGACTTTGGTGAGCAGAGGTGCATCAGCTGACCCGCATTGAACGAGTGGGATGAGCAAGAAATGAACCTTTGTTGTTTTAAACCATGAGATCATTGGACTATTTGTTACCACAGCATGACCTAGTCTATCCTGACCAATACAAGCCATTAGCCCTTTTTCAAAGGCTGCGTATTAGAAGCAGAATTTAGGCTTGCTCCTAAATTGATGCCTGCACCTGACACCGCTGCTAAAGGAATGATGAGCTCTGGACCCACCCAAGGCCATTAAACTTCCTCTGCCCCAGACCTTTAAACCACAATCCACTCATGATCCTGCTGACGGTCCAGACACATGGCCCAGTTGTGAAACTAAGGCTTGAACCTCACCAGCCAATATCAAAAGTTATAGAAAGAATTCCAGCCACTCACCAAACTTCCTCCCTGCTGCTTGCACCAAACGTCTGCCAAATGTTACATGATTTGGCTCAAGTTCAGAAACGTATTAGCAGTGATACGTTAAGAAGCCTACATCAACACACACAAAACACCACAGAGAATTCATTCCCCTCTTTCCAAATAAAAGGGACGAATTGCTCTTGCAATGAGCTGCGTTGCAAAGACTTTCCTCATTAGTAACAGCAATAAGGTCTCAGAAATACTGTTAGCAATTTTTTTTTTATTTTAAGAAAACTAAGAAAACAATGAACACAATTCTAAATTATCTGCTAAAGGAAATTATTCTTCAGTAGATTGTTGAGTTTCTTTTATTGTCGGCTTCAAGTGGTGTTTGGGGGCTAAAACTACATTCTGTACTAATTGTGTAATTTGCATGACATTTGTCATCCCCTTATGTTAAAAATAGAGCAAAAACAACAACAAAAACTAATGGGAAAATGCCCTGGTCTTTGAATTTCCCCAGGATGCTCTTGGGTCAGTGGGTGCTGACCCAAGGTGCTGACTGCTCTAGGCTGGGAGGCTGGTATGAGACTCTGGCCACTGAGTGAGAACCACAAAGCACTGGGAAGACCCCAGGAAGGTAGGACTTGACGCCTGCACCTGGTACCACTCCTGAAGGAATGATCACCTCTGGTTCCACCCAAGGCCAATCTGGTTGTCCATTCTTCTGATCTCTTTGTGTTATTTTATAAACAATATTTTCGTGTATTTTTCTGAAACAAACAAATATAAGGAGGTTTTTAAAAAAAATTTCACTCACGATCCCTCCATGCAGTGTTTGTGATCGTTGACACTTTCGTAAGGATCTGGTTAAATTTTAGAATGAATTCTAAAATAGCCATTCAAATAACATTAACTGAGCACCTACTGTATACCAAGTCTTGGGCTATTATGGGGATGCAGAGGCAATTAAAGCAGGCCCAGGATCTGAAGGTAAGACTTTGGAGTTAGACTGCTTGGCTTTAAATCGTCACTCCACCACTAATTAGCTCAGTGACCTTAGGCAAATTACTTAATATCTTTGAACTTCAGTTTCCTCATCCACCAAAGCGGGATGTTGATAGTAGCCCTACTTCCTGGGGCTCTTGTATCAGTTAGCTACTGCTGTGTAATAAGCCTCCCCCAAAATTCAATAGCTTAAGATACTATTTATTACTTCGCACAAGTCTACAGATTGATTGGGCAATTCTGCTGACTTAGCCAAGGCTTGTCTGAGCTCAGCTGGGCTTACTCATATGTCTGTGGTCAACTGGGGGCTGGCTAATTTAGCTTTTAGGATGACCTCAGCTGGGATGACTCAGGTTTGTTTCACGTGGTCTCTCATCCTCCAGAAGGATAGCCCAGCCTTGCTCTCCTGGCAGAGGCAGGGTCCAAGAGAGAGCAGACGGGTGCACATCGTCATTTCTGCTGCATCTATTGGTCAAACAAGCCCCAAGGCCGTTGTTTTTTTGTTTTGTTTTTTTACTTAACATAATATACAGCCTGTCCGTATGTCATTAACTCTCCACAAACCTCATTTTGATGGCTGCATCTGATGGATGTACCTTAAGCTACTCACCAATCCCCTACTGTTGGACATTTGGTTGTTTTCTATTTTTGCTTGTGTCAATGATGCTGCCATGCCTAATTGCACTGTGGTTATATTGCCGTGGTTGAAGGCATCTTGAGTTTTGATATCATCTTTGCTTAGAAAGATGCTGCCCTGGACTAGGGGCAGGCAGGATGCCCCCTGTGGAAGGTTTTCAGGTCAGATTCATCTTTCCATCAACTTTCTTGGACACTCACTTTCAGAAAACTGGGTGGGGTGCGTCCAGGATATAAGACAGTGCCTGGTCCTATTTGATCCCCAGAGGGGATCTGAACTCCCAATATGGGCCTCTTTAGTATCACCCTTATGTAGCTGGTTTCCAAAGATGGCCTGTTTCAAGGGTCCCAGAGACAACCCACATGTCTACTGATTTGTTGGGACTCACAGAGGCAGTTGTACCCATAGCTTTAGTTTATTATAAAGAACACACAACAGAATTAGCCAGGGACAAAGGCATATCAGCAGAGTCTGGAGAACTCTGTATGCAGGCTCTGATGTTCCCTTCATCTCATCCTGGGAGGGGACACACACCAAATGTCCTCTTTTTTTCCTGGGGATGCAGTAACACGTGTGCAATATTTCTGACCAGGAGGCACACTCAAGACTTGAAGTCCAGGGTTTTTATTGGGGGTTGGTCATGCGAACAGCCACAATTATCAAAATTCCAGATTTCTAGAAGGTAAACAGGTAGCAGTGCTCCAAGTGGACGAACAACCTTATCGGCAAGTGAACTTGGCAACAGCCGAGTCCTCAGATGCCAGTCAAGGACGAGCCCTGTGATCAGGCCCTTCCCAGAATCTGCACAATCACTAAAGAGCCTGGCCTCTGGGTAGCCATGCACTGCTGTAATTCCCTCCTACCTGGAATCTGGGCAGGCCCCATCACTCACTTTGACCAATAGATTGTGGTACAAGGGACACCGCATGACTTCCAAGACTGAGCCTTAAGAGGTCTGCAACTTCCTTCTTTACCACTCAGAATGCTCCCTCTTGTATGCTGAGCTGCTTTGTAAGAAGTCTGGCTACCCCACCGGAGAGATCAGGGCAGAGAAAGAGACCCTGAGGCTTCCATGCATGGAGCCAAGGAATCTACCAATAGCAAGATCAGAGGCCCCAGACTGGGATGTTACTTAACAAGGTTTATAAGACCAGTGACTGGCACAGCTGGGACTGAACCTACTCGGTCTGTCTCCAAAATCCACCCTTTCTCCCTCACGCTTTCTGCCTCTCCTCATTTTCCTTTATTATTTGCCTTACTCAGATCCTTGATGTTTTCTTTTCTAATTGATCGATCAAAGATGGGAGACTGTGTTATGAGCCTCCCACTCCAATTACATGGGTGCTATCCCGGCTGGGGGACCTGCCCCTCTTTTGAATAGCACTCGGGAAAGCGGCCTCAGCCTGCAAAGAAAGATGACACATCCATCCTCATGAAGACAGCATCCAGGCACTCCGAGGACCCTGGAGCTTTAGACCCCTGGTTCTCACCTGTGGGCAATTTCACCCCGCAGGAGACACTTGACAATGACTGGAGACATTTTTGTTGGCCATCACAGGGGAGGGTGGTGCTATTGGCATCTCGTGGGCAGAGGCCAAGGAGGCTGCTCCACATCCTACAGTGTCAGGACAGACTCCTACCACAAACCACTGTCTGGTCCAAAATGTCAATAGTCCTGTAGCTGAGAAACCCTCTGTTAGACGTAGGATTGAGCACTGGGGGGCAGAGAGGGCTTGGGGGTGGGAAGGGAGCACTCTTTTGGGTCCCTGCTCTGGGTCACCGCAGGTAGCCACCTCTACTTTAGTGAAAATCAGTTAGAGAGCCCTTTCTCCTAACCTGAGGAGTCTAGCTATTGGGTTATCAAAAAGAGGAGACTGCGTGAATGGGGACTGTACTTAATGCCCACAACTTTTCAGTATGTCATTTACACTAAAGTCCCCAAAGTCTGACACTTGTGATAGGGCTACCTCCACCAGGTGGAGGTCTAGCTCAGCTCAAGCAAAAAAACCATGTCCTGGGCACATTTTGGGTACCAAAGCAAGATTCCAAGGACAGTGTTGGTCTATTTTAGAGGAGTGCTTTTCTTTGAGGAGTGTAGCATTTTAATTGCCGAGCAAATAGGCTCATTGGTAATAACACAAAACTTTAACATTTGTTCGGTGTTTCCTCTATGCCAGGCATTGCTCTAAGCACTTTACATCTCTTAAATCTTTATAACCACCTGTGAGATGGGAATTACCTCTGGGCTCCTTTTACAGACATGCAAATGGAGGCACAGAGTGGTTCTGTAACTTGCTCCAGGTCACCCAGCCAGGAAGTGGCCTGGATTTGAACCTGGTCTGCTGCCTCCAGAGCCCACGCCTCATGGCACAGCACCTTATCCCCTCAATGCAAGACCTTAAATTAGAATTTGATATGACAGAAATGGATTTTTATGGATTGGAGGGTAGATTTCGTTTTCAGACCTGCTACTCATTCCAACTCTTCTTTGTACCCTCTGACCCTCTGAATTGACAAGGCGTGACTGTTTATCTACTGAGTATTTGTATCAGTATTCACCTAAAGTTTGCTTTGATGAAATGAGCTCTGAAGTGTTCCCCTTCTTATCAGATAGTCCCTCTTGAATCCATTTTTGCTCCTTGTAATTTAGTTGCAAGATGGTGAGCATATCCAGCTTTTTCTTTATATACCCTTGGACCGGCCATTGGCCCACAGCAATTTCACTCTCAATACTGCTCACGCCTCAAACATATCTGAGAACCAGCTCTGCCAGACCCAAATCCCTGGGCAAGTTGCGGTGTGCTCAGAATTTGTGGCCCATGGGCCTAAAATCCCCAGAAATCCTAAATCCACACACACGGCTTAGTCCCAGAATTGAAGAGTTTCGATTCTCTGTCCCACTTAGCGAAAGAGACTTTGATTGGCAGAGCCTGAGGTAGGTGAGTTGCAGGAAGTTCTTAAATCAGACTCCCGGAGCCAGCGTGTGTGAATACATAATGTCCCGTACATGCCAGCGTACGCAATACATCATCATCCATAATCGTAATATGGCGTCATACATCACCTGCTCGTAATAAATAGCATATCATCTGCTCATAATATTTTATCATATAATATCATGACATCTGCTTACAACACCATATATCATGTGATCGACATTCTGCATCTCCTCCAAGAAGAAGCGTCTTCAGATATATTTGTAAAAAAAAAAAGGCTGCTGACTTTAATCAGAAGGCAGGGAATTTTCCACGGATCTCTGGAGGCTGACTTGAACAAAGTGAGAAGGACCCTAACATAACATGGCATAACCCTACAGCTCTCTATCCACTTGTCAGGCTGGACAAGTGGGAAAGTCAACTGGCTTCGGGTGCTCAACACCCATGAAAATGAAATAGTTTAACCATGGGTAGGTTTTGGCTACCTTGTTTGATGGTTTTAACACATGGCCTCAAAATTCTTTGACACTCCTCACTGAGAAATGGAGCCTATGTCCCTTCTCTTCACTTGGGGTGGGCATGTGACTGCTTTGGCCAATCAAGTATGACAGAAGTGAGGTCACGTGACTTCCCAGGCTGAGTTATAAAAGGCCATGCAGCGGGAAGCAGCTGTGGCTCAATCAGTAGGGCTCCCGTTTACCATATGGGAGGCCCCGGGTTCGGTTCCCTGGTGAAGGCAAGCCCGCCTGCACGGCATGGTTAGCTGACCCAGTGAGCACAAGCAGCAAGTGGGGGATAAATGAATAAATAAATAAAATCTTAAAAAAAAAAAGGCTATGCAGCTGACCGCCATGCTGCAAGGAAGCCCAAGCCACACAGAGAGGCCACATGTAGGCGCCCCAGTTCACCATCCTTTCCTTCAAGTCGCCAGGGGTGTGTGTGTGTGTAAAGGCGCTTCCAGCTCCTGGGTGGTAAGTCTCCCCCTGTCTTCCAACATTCCCAGCTGGGGCCCTAGATATCATGGAGAAGAGATGAGCCATCCCTGCTGTACCAAGACTGAATTCCTGCCCCACAGAATCCAGAATTATTTTAAGACACTGTGTATAGCGGTAACTTGTTAGGCAGTGAGAGTAACCGCGGCAGTGTGCCTAGAGGGTAGGTAGAGAGAAAGATGGTCATAGTGATAATAATCATCATCACCCACATTTACTGAGTGATTTATCTGTATCAGGATCTCTAAGGGCTTTGCCCAGATACTGTCACGGTGATGGTGTGATTGTCATTCCCACCTTACAAGTAAGAAAACTGAGGCACATGTATTCATTCAATAAAAATACATTAAGGGCCCATATGTGGCAGATACTTTCTGAGGAGCTGGAGATATGGCAGGGAACAAAACAAAGATCCCTACCGTGGTAGAAATGACATTCTACCAGGGAGGAGACAATAGACAATCAACGTAAAATATTAGTAACACCCAAGGCAAGTCAGATGTGGGACCCCCAGGCCCAGCAGTCTGACTCCAGAAAAAAGCACCAAACCCCTCTGCCTTCTTGCGGACAAGGACTCTTTTTTTTCTGCATAGTCTTCTGGACACGCGTGGCTTAGAAATATTTAATCCCCATGCAATTTTACTGTGTCCACAGATACCAAACAGAGACTCAATGCGCTAACAGCCCAGGACAGCAGCAGCGGATCCTCTGACTTCACCAGGCACAGTGTGGTCCTTCCAGGACCCTCAGTTCCCCTGGGAGCTGCTGAGAAATGCAGACTCTTATAGAAAGAGACCCAAGGAAAGAGAAAGAGCTCCATAGATGCCAGAGGAGAGAACTTTGTCATGAGACGGAAGAGGAGAGAGCTTTGATCTTGTGGCCCCAGGGAGAGACGAGCCATTCGCCTGATAGTTGCAGCTGAAGACAAGAGAAAAGCTGAGCAGCTAAGAGAGACCAGGCAGAGACCATGTGTCATCTTGCTTCAACACATGGCAGCCAGCTTCGGTGAGAAACCAACCTTGAATTGGACTCTTCGGGGCCTTGTAACTGTAAGCTTTTACCCCAAATACCCTTTATAAAAGCCATTTTTAAAGAAGATTTATTTATTTATTTTACTTTTATCCATTTTAACTACCACCACCACCCCCCCGTTTTTGCCGTTTTGTGTCCATTTGCTGGGCAATTCTCTGTATCTGTTTTCTGCTCTCTCTTCTCATCGTTCTCCTCCTGTCTTCACTGGGATTCGATCCTGGGAACCTGTGAGGTGGAAGAGAGGAATTCTGCCATCTGTGCCACCTCATTTCCTGGTTTTTGGCTTGACTTGTCTTGGCTCTCCCTTGTGTCACTCTCCTGTTACATCATCATCTTGTTGCATGGCTTGGCAGGGCCTGGCACGCCCGCACATGGGGCCTGGGGGCTTACCCGCTCGTGGGGCCTGGCACCCCACGCACCTTCTATATTTTTTCTTTTCTTTTACTAGGAGGTCCCAGGGATCAAACCCAGGTCCCTCCATATGGGAGACGGACGCCCAACCAGTTGAGCCACATCCGCCCCCCTATAAAAGCCATTTTAAAAATGCAGAATCTCAGGCACTGCCCCAGGCCTGCTGAATCGGTCTCTGCAGCTCTCTAAGATCCACGGGTGAGCCAGGAGCACAGGACAGCTTAAGGAGCGCTGTCTTCCAAGATGCCAGGATTCAACTGCCTCAAAGTAGAAGGCAGAGGGTCCTCCAGGTGGGTGTGCATGCCGCACGCCGGGAAACACGTGGGGATGTCACCTGACCACGCTCACCTGGAGGAGCTGGGCAGGGCACTGTTCTCCGCACCACCTCATACCTCCAGCATGGCTCGCCGGACCTCGAGAGCTGGTGCCCCGAGACAATGTGCGTTTCAATTCTATGGAAAATTGATCCTCCAGGTACTGACAGGCCGTGGGGCTTTTTAGCAGGCAGTATCTTAAACACTCAGATTTGTCTTTTATTTTACTTTATTTTAAAAATTTCACAGAGAATCGCCAGAAGGTGGAAGTAGCTGAGTAAATATTTTTATTCTTGTATTTAGCGTGATTTCTTATTCCTCACATCTGTCTTAATATATATATATGTACAATTGGGTACAGAGTTTCTCTTGGGAGTGGGTGGAGGTGATGGAGGCACAACTTTGTGAATATAATATCACTGAACTATTTATTTGAAAGTGGATAAAATGCAAAAATTTAGGTTTTATATAAATTACCAGGAAAAACACATACACACACACACACAGACCTGTGCAACACAAAGAGTGAGCCCTAACGTGAACTATAGATTATAGTTAATCGTATAATTATGATAACATTGTTTCATCGATTGTAACAAAGCTACCACCCTAATGTAACATGTTATTAGGGAAAACTGCACGGGAGAGGGTTTATATGGGAGCTCTGTACTTTCTGCATGATTTTTCTGTAAACCTACAACTGTTCTAATTATACATATATATATACACACACACACATATATACATAATACAAACCCACAAACATATCCTTGCCAGTACGGCTAGAAATTAGAGACATATCTACAGAGAAACACTAAAAAAATAAAAATAACTCTATTCCAACTCAACACTACTGCGTTAGGAGCTGGATAATGCTTTGTGCTGGGGGCTGCCCTGTGCATTGCAGGGTGTTTAGCAGGCTCCCTGGCCTGTAACCACTAGATGCCAGTAGCACCCCACTCCCCACCCCCACCCCCAAGAAAAGGCTCCAGATATGGAGTCCCCTGGGTGAGAGGAGGGAGGACAAAACTGCCCCCGGATGAAAACCACTGCTCTGTCCTAAAAACCAAGGACTGATAACACCTGGTACAGACAACCCCCCCCCTGCACCCTCTCCCCAGTGGGGGAGGGCGGGGCAGCTGTCAGTCAAAGCTCCCCCCACCCCCGCGCGGGCCTGCGCCCCAGTGGGAACCCGTGGGTGAGCGCGTGTGAGAGAGAGTGCGTGTGCCTTATTCCAGTAATTCTTTTATCTTCTTCTCACACCCTCGGCATTATGAACATTCATCAAAATAATTGACGCGGATGAAATTAGCACTTCCTGCTATGTCGGGCAGATAAACTTTGCTGAATATTGATTTCACACAAAGAAAATGACATGTGCTCGGGCCTAACCCTTTATCTGGCCGGGCCAGGGAAATGCGGCAGGAGGGGACGGGGCTGGCGCCGGCGGTGGAGAAGCGGCCACAAGAATTACTTTTATCTCTTCTTCCACAAGAAGACAAGGGAAGATAAGGAGCCAGCGGGGAAAGCAAGCACAGCCCTGGGCATTGGGGAAATCCGCAGCAGGCGTGGGACGGGGCACTTCTCCGGGGACCGGGACGATGAATTCAGACGGAGCGGGCACAGAGCCGGAGAGAGCAGGCTGGTGCTGGGAGAGGGACGGGCTGGGGGCCAGCGGGCTGCCTTCCAGGCCCAGCCTGGCCCTACAGTGAGGCTCACCCACTGTCCCGCCTTGCCAGGGCCCGAGGTGCTAAGGCTGGCCGGTCCCGGGGACGCCAGGATAGCTGGCCATCTGCGCCTTGGCTGCACGACTTTGGGCATCCTGCGCCCAGTTGCCCCGTCTCTAGGACTGAGAAAGATGAGCTCTGCTGCTCTGGCTTGGGTGGAGGGACTTGATCAGCCCCTGGGGTTGAGCAACGTGGAGGCCCTAGTCTCAACAGGGACAGTTCTGGCTCGGAGTCACCTCCTCTCAGAAGCCCTGCCCGAGTACCCCGGCCCACCGAGACCCGCACACCGAGGAGGCCACAGCTCCATCCGCCTGGCTCTTCCCTTCAGGGCAGAGTGACACAGAATAGGCTCTTAAAGGGAGGCTAGTTCCTCTCCTGCACCCTTGTTTGGAAATCACGGGCTTCCCACCCGGTAACAGGTGGGGCGAGTCTCAGGCAAGTGGGAAATGATTGCCCGGAGAGTCCCAAATCTGCTCAGTAAATATTTACTGAGGCTCTCCTAGGCGTCGACACTGTGCTCTGCCAGGCCCTGTGGGGAGTGACAGAAGGCAGCTGCCTCTTCCGTGACCTCCTCCTCTTCACCTGGGAATCCCCCAGCAGCCTCAGGACCCCCTTACCTGAACGCCTGGTCAAGACGCCATGCCAGGAAGGAAGCAGCTCAGACTCTGGGATGGCGTCACTGCCACGTCTGAGTCACCAGCCCAGGGCTCTCTCGGCAGGTGGGACGCTGGACAAAGCCCCTCAGGTTCCCATCTGGGAGGCCAGACTGACATGCTTGTCCCACCTGCTTTCATCATGGGGAGGGCAAGGTACAGCAACCAGCAGGAGGCAGGGAGAAAGGGACTGGGGAAGCTTGGGGTCTTGCTGCGCGACCAGTGGGGAGGGAGGTATTTAAGCTTTCTGAGCCTTACTTTCCTCCTCAGTGTAAAGGATTATAACAGGATCTACCTTGGAAAATTCTTGTGAGGAGCAAATGAGCTAATATGTGTAAAGAGCTCAGAACAGTGCCTGGCCCATGCCAAGTGTTTGCCAATTTTGTCATCATCAGAGCCTCCGTGATGCGTGACGTGGAACACAATGCAAAGGGCGCCCCCTTCGGTTGTGCATTGGGGAACCCTAAACATAGCAGCACTGTTACTGGATCCAGGTCACCTCCTCTTAGGAGCCCTGGCCACTCCAGCCCACAGGGACCCCTGTGAGCTGTGCAGCTCCGACGCCTGGCTTACTCCAGACGTGTCCGGGGGCATTCGTGTCCAGCCAGCACTGTGCCCAGGTCATCTCCACACCTGGCCTGGGGCAGAGGGCCTGAGGGAGACGTGAGTGCTGGGGAGGGGGTGTGTGCAGGTCGGCAGCCCAGCCACTGGGACACACAGGCCCCATCGCCACCATCTCCTCTCCAGTTCCGCTTGATGGGGGTGCAAGAGCAAGGGCGAGCACAGTGGCTGTCATGTATGCATTTTCACTTACTGCTTGAAACCATACCCTGACGTGGGTGGGATTATCCCCATTTTTCATATGAGAAAACTGAGGCTCAGAGAAAAGTGGCCTGCCCAAGGTCACACAGCCAGAACGTGGCTGCACCGGGACGTGTACCCAGGTGTGCCTGACTCCTGAGCCCCAACTTCTGCTCTTTTCTGCCTCCCCCCAGAGGCCATTCTAAGACCTCCTCCTGCCATATCCCGAGTGCCCTTGCAAGAACCCCTGATCTCTCTGAGCATCTATTTCTAAGTGTCAAAATGGGGATCATTTCCCTGCCTCCCCAGGTGTTGGGGAGACTTCGTCACGGGGAGGAACCCAGCACAGTCCCCAGAGGGGCACAAGGATTGCAAGGAGGAATTCCAGGTGACGTTCCCAGGGAGGTGGGAGAGTGCAGTGGTTAGAGTGCTGGCCTGGGTGGGGGGCTCAATCCAACGCCCCACCCCCACCCCCCGCAAAGGGGGCCATTTGATTTGATCATTCCTAACGCCCCTTCTGGCCTGGTCAAGTCTTTGCCTGCCACGCTCAAGAAGTCATCCTCGGCTGGCCGCGTCAGGTGTGAGATGCTCCAGTTCAGCCACCCCTGCCTGGGTTTCCACCAGCACTGGGCGGCGGCTCCACCCCCCTGGCCATTCCCCAAGCTTCATGTCCCAACGGGGGGCCGTGGGGCTGCGGCTAATTGCAAATCATTTCTCAGGGCTCCCCGCTGTTCAGCTAAATTCACTGGAACTAATGTGTCCCGAAACAAATTTCACAGAAGAGCCAGGGCAATTACATGATGCTTAGTTCCCCTCCCCACCTCCCTCACTGGAGGCTCCGGGCCAGGGGCAGAGAGGACTGGGTGGAGTGGGGCAGGGAGCTTGGACGCAAGATGCCTTCTCGGGGGCCAGCATGTTCTTCCTTCCCATCTCAGCACCCCCAGCTGCTGCCTGTGATCACCCACCCCATCAAATACCCCTCACTGTACCTACTGTCCGTAAATCTTACCACTGCTATCACACTGCCCAGCAGCACCCCCTCCCTAGCCTCCTGCCTCCCACATGTCCATCATCTCCATCCCTGAGTTTGGGAGACATCTTGATGTAATGAACAAAGCAATCCTTGCCTTTGAAATTAGACCTGGGTTCAAATCCAGCTCCAACAATTTTCAGCTGTGTGTTCTTAGAACCGTCACTGCCTCTCTGAGCCTCTGTTCCTACTCCCTAAAATGAGGCCACTACTACTGGCTGGCATTGACTACTGTGAAGATCAGACCAAATGACATGGGTAAAATATTTTTATGTGGGCCCAGTGCATAGTAGGCCCTCAATAACTATTCCCTCTGGCATCTACTGATAATTTCAAGGGGATCAGGCCAGTCGCCTTCTCAGAGTCTCAGAATCAATACAATAAAAGAGGAATCCAGAAGCAACGACCCAGCCTCTCCTCCCCGAGCAAGGCATCAACATGCCCAGTCTCTCTGCTGGCCACTTCACCGTTCCGCTTCCCCGCCGCCACTTCCTTGCAGCCTTTCCTCAGCACTTCCCAGGAGCCTCTCTGAGAGGCTTTATTCTGTTCTGCGTCTCCGCATCCTTGGTTGACTAAAGTCACTCATAGAACCGAGCAGAAAAGAGGGCTTGTGGGATGGTGCAGGCCAGCTGCCGGTCACCAGTTTCCCATCGTGACACTCACGGCGCTTGGGCCCAGATCCTGACCAACTTCGCAGAGCTGCCGAGGAAGACTAGCTCCTCGTCACGCTCACCTGCAACCAGGCCTCGACGGAGGAGCCCCTGCATTGTGGCAGCACGGGCGGGCCTCAGAGCCACCTGGGCACCCCAGCCGGCTAGCCAGCGAGCCGGCACGCTTGTCCTGTGTGGTCGGGTTCATGCCACAGTTCATCTTCCAAACCGTAAGAACCCGCTCACCCACTGATAAATAACTGGAAACACACCAAGATAGAAACAGTTATATTGAAACATCAAGCTTCAAAGATTAATCTGACGATTACTTTACACCCCCTATGCGCCAGACCCTGTATGGGGTGCTGAGAAGCAAAAACGACAGACCCCGTCCCTATTCTTGGCTGACATTATGGTGGGGCTCAGACTCTAAACAAGCCAAGACACAAGATAATATCAGATAGTGCTAAAGTGCAATTAAGATAATCAAGATAAAACAAAGATGACACTGTGAGTCCTAGAGGTCTATTAATGGGAGGTCACGGGGGCAGTGACATTTCAACTGGGGACTGAATGATAAAAAATAAAATAGCCAGGGGGACAGGGGAAAGTGTTCTAACAAGGACCAGCATGTGCAAAGGCCCTGAGGTGGCAATGAGATCCGTGGGGCTGGAGTCTCATGAGCAAGGTGGAGGGTGGGAGATGAGATGAGCTGGGCCAGGTCACGCCCAACCTCAAAGGCCAAGGTAAGGATGTTGGTCTTGGTTCTTAGGTCAAGGAGAAGCAGGGGAGAGACAGGGACTGAAGTAGGTTTTTGAAAAATCCCTATGGCTAGATGTCGAGAAGGGGGGACAGGACAGGAGAGGAAGTGTGGCCATTGAGGAGGTCTCTGTCCAGCAGACAGATGATGGGGACTCGGCCTCGAGTGGAGGTGGGGCCCAGTAGACAGTGATCTGGTTCATTCCTACAGATGGGGAAACTGAGGCCCAGAAAGAGAAGCCACCTATGTCAAGCCACCCAGCCAGTCAGCGGTGAGGTGCAAACCCAGAACTCTGGTCCCCAGCCAGACACTATTTCATCTCACCACCATCGACTGTTCCTCGGGATAGCCAGGGCAGAAAGTACTCCAGCTTCCTGTGTTAGAGGCCTTTCCATTTAAAGAAACCCTGTAGCATCCTTTTGTAATGAGAATAATCTCCCTTAATTTATCTGCTTTGTCAGTTTGGTATCACTTTTCTTTTAAACACTGAGCATGTTGTATCTACTTCCAGAAATAAAATATTATTTTTAAAAACATAACTTGGGATTGCTTATAAAGGCCACTCTTTCATGCCAGTGAGCACATCTGGGGGCAGGGGATGTCTGCCATCTCTGTGCCCCACTGGTACACAGGAAGCACGCAATAAATAATAAAAGCAATAGGCAGAAATTATTCCGTCCTATGTACCAAGCAATGTGCTAAGCATTTTCATTAATTTCTCATTTGATTCCTCATAATAATGGGATGAAGTGGGTTTTATCACTGTCCCCATTTTACAGATGGGGAAACTGAGGCTCAGAGAGGTAAAGCCACTTGCCCAATGTCACATAGCCTGCAAAAGTCAAGACTCAAACCAGGGAACAGACAAACCCATGGTCTGAAACTCAAAATCGATTGTGGAAGGAAGGGAAGGCAGGCGGGAGATAATATTTAGAGATAAAACTCAGTTTCTTTGCTGATCAGGGCCTCCTTGGGCCTTAGGCTATTCTCCCCAGTTGAAGGGGGGTGAAGTAGAGGTTCAGCCATGGATGTCTGAGAACTGACCTCTGCCACCAGCAGGTTTCTGGCACCCAAAATCCCTTTTCTGCCCTGAACTGGTTGTCACTTGAGCCCCCAACCTCTCCCCCAGCCAGTTTCCTTATTCTCTCTTCCCCCAAAGTCCCTGCTGGGGGTTGGGGAGGTGGCTGCTCCCCTATCTGCCCCATGAATACATACACATAAGAGTAACTTGTCTGCAGCGACCCCACCTGCCCTTGGCTAAATGAATGCAGTGTCAGCCCAGATAATTCCAAAGCCATAAAAATGATATTTTTTTAAAAAAAGAAAAAAGTGGGGGAGTCAGGACAAGGAGGGAGTGATGGTGGTGGAGGAGGAGATTACACAAAAAGAGGGCCAGCCGTGTGGCTTGTGCTCCTTATCTAACCCGCAGCAGGCCTGGCTGGGGGCTTTCTCTCTCCAGGGGGGAGGCAGCTGTGCAGCTCCCTCAGCCTTCCCAGCGCAGCAGGAGGCCCCAGAGAAGGACCCACCCCCAGCTGAGCGAGCTGGAGGACTGGAGCTAGGGCAGGGGGGGCAGCCAGGGAGGCACGAAGCTGAGCAGGGCATGGTGAGTTGGGGTCCAGCAGAGCTGTCCCGGAGGCTGGGGGCGCTGGAGGGCCTACCTGCCCAGGAGACCCAAGGCTCCTTTCGGCCAGGAAGGCAGAATGCCCCAGGATGAGGAGTTCACACTTGAACCACTTGGGTGTTTTTATGAATCTTGGCTTGGGGCTGGGGCAATGCCAAGCCAGACAAGAAGCAGATGAGCAGCCTTACAAATTCACCTGTGCGGGCTGACCATCCTCCCATAGAGAAGAGCAGAAGCCTGGGGGCCAGGAGGCTGCCAGCTGCGGTGTGACCCTGCCGGAGCCTCAGCTTCTGCATCTGGGCAATGGGACCCCAATCCCTATCCCTTATCGGGTCTGTGGGAGCCAGCGAAACAGCGTGTGTGCCAGTGCGTGCACACGTGTAGACTGCCAAGTGCTCTAACATGGGAAGGACACAGGGGACCATGCCACCCAGTCTCAGAGAGTCAGTCATCTGAGCCACCCCAGGAGGTGAAGGGGGGGCCCAGGGTCCCACAAGCTCCACCAACTCCCCCTTTAGTCCTTGAGATGTTGGAGCCAAACTGTGGGAGGGACGGCGGAGGCAGGAGGGGTTGCGAGGCACAGGTGCAGGGACTGCGGGTCCCCCAGCGTCATTCTCTATCCCAGAGAGGGGGGCAGAGACAGAGACGCATACACAGAGACGGAGAATTAAAGAGGCAAAGAGACAGAGGAGGATACAGATAATCAGAGCCAGAGAGAGGGAGACGGGGGAGAGAGAAGCAGACAGAGAGGAGAAGAGATGGCCAGAGAAACAGAGGGAGACAGAGAGATTGTCAGAGGCAGAGAGACAAAGAGACAGAGAGTATGAGAAAGAGAGAGGGACAGGCAGAGAGGGATAATCAGAGCTAGAGGAAGGGAGACAGAGATGGAGACAGGAAGAGGGAGACAGAGAGAGACAGAGTATGAGAGAGAGAGGGAGAGGCAGAGAGGGATCATCAGAGCTAGAGGAAGGGAGACAGAGAGAGACAGAGACAGTATGAGAGAGAGAGGGAGAGGCAGAGAGGGATCATCGGAGCTGGAGGAAGGGAGACAGAGCTGGACGCAGGAAGGGGGAGGCAGAGAGAGAGAGAGACCGAGAGGCAGAGGCCGAGTCACGGCAGAGGGAGGGGGCACAGACAGACAGACAGACAGAAGGCCGCTCGGGGACGCAGAGACCAGCCAGGCCTGGCCCCCGCCCCCTCCTCTCACGGGGCTGCTCCCCGCCCCAACCTTCCCAACACGGCAGGGTTTTCTGGCGCCTTTGTGGCCGCCCCCGAAGCGCGCGGCGACAATGGCGGGGGTGACGGGGGTTAATTCGCGCGCTGAGGTAGGACGCGCGGGCGCCGCGCCGAACAATGCCCGCGGCGCGCCTTTGAGGGCGGCCATTGTGCGCCGTGTGAAACGTGAAATCTGTTACCCCGCGCCCAGAGGCGGGGCGCCGCGGCCCGGGGGGGGCGCTAGGTGTGTGCCTGGGGGGGGAGTGGGGACTTGGGGGGGTTGCACTTCCTGTTTGACTTGGGCCCACCCCCCTGCCTTTCTCTCCAGCGCCTTGAACTCTGTGCTGGGGGCTTGGGGATGGGCAGGGGTGGGCAGGGCTCAAGTCTCTCCTCCCGCCCTGGCCTGACTTGCTCTGTGACCTTGGGCCAGTCCCTGTCCTTCTCTGAGCCTCACGTCCCCACCTGGAAATTCAAGAGGGTGGGTTTAGCCTCCCGTTGTGGGAGGCTGAAACGCGGGGCTGGCGGGGGGGTCTCATAGACCAGAGGAAGACCTCAAGGTCACAGCCAGCTGAGCAGCAGAGGGTGGGTCTCTGACCCAGGTCTGTCCTTCCACAGTGAGGCTCTCCCAGCCCAGCCCACCACCACCACCATTAGTGTGCTATCAGCTCACCAAACCTTGGTGCCTCTATTTTCTCCCCTGTGCAATGGGGAGCATTAGAATACCTGACTTAGCCATTGTGAGGATTAAATGAGGTGATGGATGTCAAACTCTTAGTGGATAGATATACATATAGGTGTAATGCATGATGGTAATGCTAACATTTGTTCATCTCTTCCTGTGTTCCAGGAACTATTCTAACTTGATAGCATAAATTTTTAATATTTACTTTATATATATACTGAGCTCTGTCATTTATCAGCTTTGTCACTTAACTTCATGCCTCGGTTTGTTTGTCTGTAAAATGGGGCAGTGGTCCCTATCCCACAGGGTGGCATGACTTCCCTCCCACCCCTTCAAGGAGGCTTGATGCCAAGCTATGCTAAGCATGGACCCCTTTCTTCTCTTTCCACCCCTCTTTGTCCTTGGGAGCCCCTGGCAGGGTGGTTTCCTTCAAGGACCCTGTGATATATTTCATCTCCTTGAAGAAAGAACCTCCCTGAGTGACTCGACCCGGCCCAGGCTCCCTCCTCCTCCCTCTCTTTCAGCTCCTGGTGATCAAACCCCTAAGGACTGAGAAGCTGAATCCTCAATTCAGCATGGAGGTGCTGGTGGAAGGGAGGGAAAGCAGGGGGGAAATGAACCCTTTAGGGAATTTCATGCCTTACATCTAGAGAGCATCTTCTACTTTGCCTGGTGTTTTTGCTCACATTTGCCCATGGTGTGAAGGGCTGGGATGATTCTTCCAGAAACAGGGAGGAGGAAACAGAAGCTCCAAGATGCTCATGTGAAGATGCTTAGCCTCTTATGGAGTCACACCGCACTTTAGGACTCCGATGACAGCTCCAGACCCTTTCCCCAGAAAACTACTCATCTGACTACAAACAGAACATGTTCCTTGCAACCTCAGGGGTCTCCCACCTTTACTCTAGCACCCCCAAAGCCTGGGTAAGAACCCAGATGGCAGAAGCACAAATCGTCAGCTGTGTGGTCAGCTGTGTTGACCAAAGTCAGAGTTCTCCTTTGGCAAGCTTATGGGTCAGGCTCATGGGATCAAAAGTCAGGTGGTGGCGGAGGAGTGGTAAAAGGTACACATACCCGGCCCCACCCAAGTTTGTGATTGGGTTGGCATGGACTCTTGGTCAAGCATTTGCGTTCCTAATGTGCGTGCTGCTAATGCAGCAGGTTCGTGGGGCGTGTTGTGGGAAGCCCTGGTCCAGGATGTCCCCGTGGATGTATCTTACACCGCCCTTACTTCTGGCTTCTTCACCCCTTCCCACCCTGCTTTTCCACCCTGCCCTTCAGCCCTTGTCTATTTGAAGTCCCCTCTAAACCCCCTCCCTGGGAGAAAGTCAAAGCTAGTTCTCTAGACTCCCTGAACAGTGCTCTCCTTTCCACTCCCAGACCAGGCGGGGGTCTGAAAAGCCCTGCACCCTTGGAGGAAGGGAACAGCCACGACCAGCAGGTGCTTACAGGGCCTCGCGTGCCGGGACGGGCACAGATGGAGGGGCTCTGGGCTCGGGGCAAGGGGCAGATGCAGCCACCCCTGGAGCCTCAGCTGCCTTGTTATCTCTTCATTGTCTTCCTGTCGCCTCAGCCCACCTCCCTCCCCAGCTGCCCTTCTGTCATCTCCACGTGGCCCCCCTCGGCCAGCAGCCCAGCCCCAGAACTCCAGAGGGAGCTCGAGAGAGGGTCACGGTAGGTTCCCTGCTCTGGGGGCGAGAAAGGGTGGGGGCCGCGGGGTGGGTGGGAGGGGGCGAGCTCGGGTGGAGAGGCCGGGGACGGGGACGGAGGGGGGGGGGTGTCAGAGTCTATAAATCACACCCCACTGCGCTCCTGTTTAACACACACTTCTCCGACGAGTTGTCAGTGAAACCGTTAATTAATTAGCTAATCCCGCAATGAAGTGGATTCTAAATGGTTCTCCCCCTCCCATCCTCCCATTTAGATAATTGCTGCTGAGGGATCTTTTGTGAGAGACATTTTTTTCCAACAGAGATGGCCCTGGAACACTGAGGGAGATGAATTTAAAGAAGGGGTCAGCGTACTGTCCCCCAAGCTCTTGTTAGAGGAGGGGGAGACCCTTCTCTTAGCCCAAGCAAAAGCTGGAAATCGGAGTTGTTTGTCAGGGGTGGGGCAAGGGCTAGGCAGGGAGAATTGAGCTTTGGTATTTGGGGGTTTGTTTTTAATCATCACGATGCTTTGACGTTATGGGAGTCTTCCCGGGGCCAGATAATATATTAATAATGATGAAGATGATGATAATTACTACCTTGTAGCGAATGCTAATTCTGGGCCAGGGACCTAGTTACATGCTTTACGTGAGTGATCTCATCCATTCTCCTGATAATAGCTCTGTGCGAGAATGGGATTATGGAGATTGGGGAAACTGAGGTTTCAAACCCGGAAGCGGCTTGCCCAAGGTTACAGAATTGGTAAGTGGCGGAGACTCAAGTGAAATAAAGGTCTATAAGATCTCAGCATGACACTCTTAATGCTTATGGGATATGATGGGAGTCTGTCCATTTCCCAAGGGGGGATACAGAGGCCCTTAAAAAGGGACATGGTCAGCTTTTTAAGAATACTGGATGAATGAATGGATGAACATAACCCAAATCTTGTGACTTAGGACTCAGGGTTCAGTAACTTCACTGATCTGTTGGCCCTGAATTGGGAGTAAGGAAGAAAAAGTACATGCCCGTTCTAGAGTGGAAACTGGTGGCTTTTACCTGCCTACCATCCCTCCCTGCCTGTGGCACCTGAACTTTGATTTTTCTATAAGGGAACCTTCCCCCACTAGTCTCAGACCATGTGGTTTCAGTGGGACTGCCCCCACCCTGCAGCTCCAGGCGAGGGACTCTGCCTAAGCCTGGCCAAGCAGAATATATTTTCCACCAAGCCCCATCACTGGCCATTATGGATTGGCCATGAGATCCAAGCCAGATCAATAGACTCAAGTCTAGGGTTTTTGCTGGAACTCTCAGGATAGAAGTGTTCTCCTTGCCTGGGATTGTTAGATAGAATGTCAGCCTGCAGTTGCTGGGAACCATTTTGCCACCAGGAGTGGAGCCACACAGTAAAATTACAATATCTGATGATGTCATTTGAAGCCCTAGATCAATCTGTGCCTGAAGCTGATTTGTGATAGTTAGGCTAATATGTCAACTCGGCCAGGTAATTGTGTCCAGGTGTTTGGTCCAGCAAGCACTGGGCTAATTGTAATACAAGAGCATTTATGGACTTTCATCACCAGTGAGTTTACTGCGTGGATGGCTGATTACATCTGCATCCATCAGGGAGATTGCATCAGCAATGGGTGATGCTTTTATCCAATCAGTTGAATGCCTTAAAAGGGGAAGTGATTTCAACATTCAGAGAGAATTTCCCAGCTTGTCGTTGGACAGCCAGCTTCTCCCAGAAACTCACCAAGGACCTTTCATCAGACTTTCATCGGAGCCCCCGGTTTGCAGCCTGCCTGCAGAACCTGGACTTATGCATCCCCACGGTCGCGTGAGAGACTCTTTTAAAATCTCATATTATTGACGGATATCTCCTGTTGATTCTGTTTCCCGAGAGAACCCTGAGTAATACACTAGTACACCTGGATTTTTTTTTCAGTGACATAAGACTGCCAGTTTGAATTGATATAGCAGACACTGCTGGTGCCCTATCAGTATTCATTCTCTAAAGTCCTCATGACTCTGTAATTCTAAGATTTGAAATTTCAGTAATTCTCACACTGTATTTTATTCTATAATTCGATTAGTGTATTCTAAAAATCTGTGGTTCCATGTTCTTATACAATTCTGCAATTTTAAGGATAATAAGACACCTTAAATCTAGTATTTATAAAGTTAATTAGCCGAATATTCTAGAATTTTGTAATTCTAATATTTTAATCATTAAATATTCTAAAATTTTATGGTGCATACAAATTGAAGACTATAAGACCATGAGCACTGATAGATGAGGAATTTTCTTGTTTGTTTTTTTATTTAATATTATTGAAATAATGAAAATGCTCTAATAATGATTGAAATGATGAACACACAACTTTGTGATTATACCAAATACCATTGATTGTATGCTTTGAATGAATAAATCAAATTTTTAAATAAGATTGATTTAATTAAAAAAAGACTCTACGAGTTCACTTTCTCTCATTTTCCCTGATTCTAAAATTCTATGGGTCTAAGTTCCTATAAAGCTAGAATTTTAGATCCTCTTGGTCTAATATTATAGAATTCTCTAATTCCAAGATACTGTTGTTGAGTCTTCTAAAATGCTAAAAATAACATGGTTCCCAGTTTCTCTTAAGCTAATAATAGTCTAAAATTCTTTCACTCAAAGAGTCTAAGATTTGTGCCTAAGTCTGTTGTAAAATTGACACCTGGAAAGATGTCTCTGGGGAGGCTGAAGCCACCTAGCCACCTTCCCAGAACTTGGTCCCAGCACAACCAGCCCTGACCCAAGTTCTTCTAGGACTGACTCCAGCACCTGACCCTGGAATAAGATGGTCAGTCCCCAGAGGGTCCCTTCATAGGCCGGCTTCTCCATCAGCTTAAGTGCACTGGGGCCTGGCCTCCCTGGACCCAGGGGCCCTCACTGGTAGGGGTCAGTGGTTAATTGAATGAATGGCCAACACTTGGTAGATGGTGGGCCCCTGAGAAGATGGGGCCAATGGAGTCGTGCTGAAGGGTGCGTAGCCAGTAGGCTTTTGTACGCAGTGTAGATGGAGAGACGACACGTTTCTTCAGAGCCTTTTCTGCCTTTCCTATTTTAAAATTTTGCCTGGAGCCAGTCTTTGCTAAAGACCAATTTTCTTCCCTACCTACTTACAATGTATGTTCCTACCATATTGCTATCTGTGCTGGGTCATAGAGGAGAGAGAGAACAAGGTGGACCCTTACCTTGGAAGAAGCGGAGAAGAGAAAGCCATTTCCCCCGATCCTATCAGTTTCTTCTTCCCACATTCCTTACACCTCCTGGAGCTGGTCTATCAGCCCAGGTTTTGTCTGTTGCAAATACAGAAACCCCATTCTGCCAATTAGGATGTATCGGGCTGCATGTAACAGAAATGCAAGTACAAGAGCTTAAGCAAGTAAGGGGTTTATTTTTCTGAAGGTAACAAGAAACCCAAATATAAGTATTGCACCTGTAATCCAGGCCGGGAAAAGATAGAAAGACAAATGTGTTTTCCACCACACCCCATCACTAGCCATTATGGATTGGCCAGGCACTCAAGCCTTTTGCTTTGGGAGGAATATTTCCCCCAAGGACAGCTACTCATATTTCATTGCCCAGAGCTGGTGCACATGATCACCTATAGCTGCAAGAGAGTCTGGACCAGTATTCCAGGTAGCTGCATTGCTGCCTCAAACAAAATCAGTTGTGCTGTGGACTGAATAATGCCCTCCCCACAAAGATGCCCACATCCTGCATCCTGGGACCTATGGAGGAGTTGGTATTTTACATTATGTTACATGGCCAAAGGGATTTTGCAGATGTAATTAAATTATGGACCTTAAAACAGGAAGATTATCCTGGATCATCCAAGTGGGTCCAATCTTATCACATCCTTCAGAGCAGAGAACTTCCTCAGGTTGGAGTCAGAAAAGATGCAGCAGAAAGAGAAGTCAGAGGGATGTGAAGCAGGAGAAGACCTCCACCCACCGCTGCCGGAGGGTGCCACGTGGGAAGCCTCCGAAGGAATATGGAAAACCTCTAGGAGCCCAGAGGACAGCCAGCAAGGAAGTAGGGACCGCAGGACTACAACCACAACAACAAAAAGTGAATGAGCTCCTGAGCAGATTCCTCCCTAGAGCCCACAGTAAAGAACGCAGCCCCGATGATGTTTGATTTTGTCCTTGTGAGACCCTCGTGAGGCAGAGGCCCAGGCGAGGCCACCTGAACTTCTGACCTACAGAATTGTGAAATAATAAATTTGTGCTGTTTTAAGCCGTTATGTTTATGGTAAATTGTCAGGGCAGCAGCAGAAAACTGACACAGTTGCTGTCATGGTGAGGAACTTCTGTTGGCTGAGCCAGAATCTGCCTTCCAGCCGTCACTGCTCTTTGAGCCTACTTTTGCCCTCTTAGGCCACCTAGAACTCCCACTCACTCACTCGGAGCCTTTGGAATATTTTAAGTCAATGATCGCAGCCCCCCAATAAGTGTTTCTTCCTTCAGGGCAACCATCCTCAGCTGTTTATGGGACTCAGTTTCCAAATATTTTTCCTACTTGGCATGCTCCCACACACAGCAGCTGACCTGTCCCAGGCCTTGTCCTCACTTGGGCACGGCTTTCAGGCCAATTCCTCAAGTACAGCTTCACGAAGGCTCTTCCCAGCTCAAACTCCTTCAATGACTCCCCATTCCTCCCCCAATGAAAGGCCACCGATTCCTTAGCCTGACATCAAAGGCCTTGCCCTGTCTGCCTTCCTGGCTCCGGCTTCTCCTTTTCCCCCATGGGGCTCCTCACCGACTCCCAAATAAACTAATACTTTTTGCATATCCACACCGTCCCCAGTGCCATTCACCGTACCCGAAATGCCTTCTCCAGCCCCCTTTTCTCTGATTCTATTAGTATCCTTTGTCTCATCCAAAGTCTAGCTGAAATACCAGCTTCTCCTTGGCCACTCCAGCTAGGATGAATCTCCACTAGACCCAGTATCTGGGACATAGACGGCATTCAAAATATTTGCTGAATGAATGGCAAACTCATCATTGAGTCCTGTAAATTTTACCTTCTGAATACTCTCAAGTTCATCCACTCCTCTGCATCTCCACTGACCCCACCCCTTAAACCAAAGTACCATCATCACTCCCCTGGACAACTGCAACACCTCCTAACAGGTCTCCCAACTTCTACTCTCTCCCCAACAGTCTGTCCTCCACATAGTAGCTAAAAGGCTCTTTATAAAATGGCAGTTGTAAGCATGCCATCCCCTGGGTTGAAACCCTTCAGTGGATAACCATGCTCTTAAGACAAAATTAAACCCCTAACTATAGGACCCTGGAAAATCTGGTTCCTGCCTACCTCTCCGTCTTTGTCTCATGGCGCACTGGCATTCTTTTAGTCCCTCATTCTTATTATGTACCCTCCCACCACAGGGCCTAAGCTCAAGCTATTCCCTCTACCTGAGGTGCTTCTCCTGTCTTCCCTACTTGTATCTGTCAGCATAGGCTAAGTTATGCTGCTGTAACAAACACACCCCAAATCTCCATGGCCGAACACAACCAAGGACTATTTCTCATTCACATTACATATTAACCATGGTTTAGCAGGGCACCCTGCGTTTTCACTGCATCTTCACTCTGGGATCATGGCCCATGGGAAGGTGCTATCTGGAACCCTATTAATGACCATGATAAAAGGAAAAGAGAATATTGCAAAATGCGTACTGACCTTTCAGTCTTCTGCTTAAAAGTGGCACATCACTTCCATTCACATTTCACTGGTGGAGGAAACAGCCGCTCCTGGGTTCAGAGAAACAGAAAAGTGGAATCCTATCATGTTCCTGGACAAAGAGAAAGGACCAAATATTTATGAATAGCTCCACTATTTGACCTCCCTTTGCATTTTAACTCGAGTATTGCTCCCTCAAGGAAACCATCCCTTAGCTCTCCAACCAGGGCACACCGTCCTGTGTTTGTGGCTCATAGGCCTCTCCTCCACAGCACTTGCCAGAGCTGGGATTTTACCTTTAATTGTGTCATTTTTTTGAGTCCTTTCCTTCTTGAGACCACAAACTCCATGAAGGCTGGGATTGCTATATCTTTAGCCCATGGCCCAGTGCCTGCTGTGTAGTATCAGTAAATATAAATGAATACATGAATGAACCAAGAATGAATGAAGCTCCACTTCCCCCTTCTACTCCTTTGCCCTCATCACTCCTACCTCATTCTATCATTATTCTTTCCTACGAGCTGTCATGTTGGAAAATCTTGGAGGACATGTTTATGACATATGAGAACTCGCTGTGTCTCCCTCCTGGCTCACAGTCTTCCACGCCTCCCTGAGAATGAGCACTGCTTTAAGAGTCAGGAGACATGGATTCTTGCCAGGTGACATTGGGAAAGTCTCTTCTCTTCTCAGAGCCTCTGTTGCCACATCTACAAAATGAGAAATAATTTCACCAGCCAGAGCCTAAAAAATAATCCCAGCATAGCTACAGAATCGTAGATGATTTGCTTTTTAGCTGCCATTCGTTGAGCTCTTGCTAAGTGCCGGGCGTTACCCCCAAACCTAAAGTACGAGTTAGCGGTCCACTGACGAGTCTAGAGGCTTGCCCGAGGTCAAGCCGATGGTACGTGGCCAGGCCAGGACTCCACTGAGCCTGGATGCCAAAGCCCAATCCTCTCCTGCTATGTACCATCTCCCTTCTGCTTCCTGAAGAGGCAGCATGCCATAGTGGATGCTAAGATAAATATAGGCACCAGATAGGCCAGGTGGGAATCCTGCTTCCCCTTGACTCAGCTGCATGAACTTGGGCAAATTCCTTACCCTCCTAGTACCTCGGTCTCCTAGGAAGTAAGATGGGGATAGTAGAGAGCTCCTGCATGGAGCTGTTGGGAAGATGAGGCGAGTTCATACGTAGAGATCCTGAGCATCAGCTGCACGTAGCTCACACGAGCAAAATGTTCCTTCTCCTTATAATTCCATCACCCCCTGCTCCATCTCCACCCAACAGCACTTTGCACTCCTGCCTCAAGTTCCACCTGCCCTGGTGGAGTCCTTGGACGGCTGCTTCCAGGAGCCTTTCCCAAGGTGTGGGACGCGTGCCACCAGTGCATGGAGCTGGTGTTAGATAACGCTGAGCCAAGAGTGGCGGTGACCATCCATTTCCAGTCCTTCCTCTTACGTCATGGAGTCTACCATCGTTCTTCTGTTTTACCTTTTCAGGTGTAATTTAACATACTAATGTAACATTTTAATAATAGGGAAAACTGGAGCTGAGATAGACGGGGAATTTCTGAACAACTTCGCAATTTTTCTGTAAAACTGAAACTATTCTAAAGTTGAAAGTTTATTACCAAAAAAAGAGAGTAGATTTACAGATGACCAGATAAACCAACGGTGGTACGTGCGTGCGACGGACTACTACTCAGCAATTAAAAGGCACGCTCAACAATGCAGATGTCCGCAAAATAATTTTGCTGAGGGAAAGAAGATGGGCAGAAAAGAGTATGGCTATAAGATTTCGTTTATATAAAACTTTAGAAAATGCAAACTAATCTCTAGTGAAAGAACAGTGGTTGGTTGGGGCAGGGGAGGGGGAAGGAAGGAGGATTGAAGGAGCGCGAGGAAACTTTGGCGGGTGATAGATATGTTCATTATCTTGATTGTGGAGATTGGATTCCCAGGTGTATCCATAGCCCAAAACTTGTCAAATTTTACACTTTAAATATGTGCGGTTTTATGTCAGTTATACCTCGATCAAGCTTTTTATAAAAGTGAGTGGCTATAAAGAGATTATATTGTGGGTATAACGCTGTTTGTGGCCTGAGTTTGTGGGGAGAGCAGTGGAGGAGGCCTCGGAAGCAGCCCTCCATCCTCCAGGGGATCAACTTCCTGCTCACGGGACCTCTGGTGGTTAATTCTTCTTCCCTAGGGACTCCCTGGGAAACTAGGCCTCATTAGCTGAGGGCCTGGCCTGGTGGAACTTCATGTTTGTTAAAGATTAATGGGGTGTCTCCTGCGTGCCAGCAAAGGGGTCTTCTGGCCTTGTTTCTTCCAAATCAGCCCCCCGCCACGACTCCTCATCAGTCACGGGGGAGGCGGCCGCCCGCCTGGGAGAGCTGTGGGAAGGCGGCTGGGGAGAGCTAATGAGCCTCTTCCAGCCCTGCCTGCACTCCCCGCCGGCCTCATCATTTCCTCCAAAGACCAGACAGGGAGAGGCTCCCGCGCCTGAGAGCCGGGCCTTTATTGACACGGCGCAGAACTCCATCCAAAGGGCTCTTTCCCCTTCACCACGGCCACCTGGGCGGGGTGGGGGCGCCTGTTATTCCAAGGAGGCTGCCATAGAGTGGACAGTGGGCATGGCTTCCTTCTGGATGGCATCTCACTCTCTCAGTTAGGTCACAGGTCTTCTCCTGACCCGTGGATTCCAGGCCACTGGAGACCCAGATACCTGCGCCCTCTCTATCATACCTGCTCAGGCCTGAGATCTCGTATCCGGTGTCCGTGTGCTCCATTCAGGCCGGGACCCTGGCTGGCTTTGTCCCCGCCGTGTTCCCAGTATCTAACACGACACGAATCAATGAACGGACGCTCTGTCCGCACGTCCAAAATCCACCAGGTGTCTGACAAGTCTGTCTTTTGCCAACTCATCGTGTCCAACCTGTAACAGTCCCCCCACAGGTACCCCAGCTTCTTGTTTTCCCGCCCCAACACGCAGCAGCCAGTAAACTTCTAAAACTGATGCCAGATGCTGTCAGTTTACCAACTCAATGAGTGGTTCCATCACGCTCAGAATAAAATCCATGCCCTTCGCTCAGGGCCTTCCATGAGCCGCCCGCTGCCTACCCATTCTCATCTCCTACCTGCCTCCCTCTTTCTCACTCAGCTCCATCCACGCTGGCCTCCTTCCTGGTCCTCAGAGGAGCCAAACAAGTTCCTCCCTTGTTTTCCAGCGCTCTTCCCTCTGCCTAGCACTCCCATCCCACTGATCTCCCACTTCAAGCCCATTCCCACGCCAGAGCCCTTGGGTTCTTTTCCTTCTCTCCAAAATCCTCTTCTACTAAGTCTTGGAGGCCTCCCAGGCCTGGGACCCAAAATTTAGGAGACTGCCAAAAAAAAACTCAGGACTCAAGAAAAAATACATTTTAATGCAGTATTTTTAAAAATCAAAATTAATACCCCCAAAAAAATCTATGATGTGTCAACGTGGTATGGCCATGCAATGGAATATTATTCAGCCACAAAAAAGGAGTGAAATGCTGACACATGCCACGCATGGATGAACTTTGAAAGCGTTATGCTGAGTGAGGTCACACAAGGCCAATGTCATAGGATTCCATTTATATGAAATGTCCAGAATAGGCAAATCCACAGAGACAGAAAGTAGATCAGTCAGGTTGTCAGGGACTGTGGGGAGGGACTGCTAATGGGTACAGGGTTTCTGTTTTGGGGTGAAGAAATGTTCTGGAATTAAATGCCAGTGATGGTTGCACAACTCTGTGAATATACTTTAAAACGGTGAATTTTATTTCAGTAAAAATATATATGTTACTGGGCATGAATTTTTTAAAAAACAATCCATGGAACTAAGTTAAACCATGGACTGTAGTTAATAGTATAATTATAAAAGTGTGTTTTCATCAGTTGTAACAAATGGACCACACCAAGGTGAGGTATTAATAATAGGGTAGTGTATGGGAATCCTGTATTTTATGCATGATTGTTCTGTGAACCCATAACTTCTCTAATAAAATAAAATCTATGATGAACAAAATATGAACATTTTAACCAAAGATGGGATCAGTAACAGCTGTGCTAAGCCGTGTTGAGCCCAAGGCCAAAGGAAAACTCAGTAATAGTGATCTCGTGTCCCCTCCACCTCCTTCAAGTCTGAGCTCACGTGTCATCCCCTCAAAGAGGCCTTTCTTGCCACCCCTCGTTAGTAGCGCCCCCTACATGTCCTTCGCTTGTTGAAACGACCCTGTTAACTTATCTGCTAACTGCTTCGTGATGGCAGCTCCAGGTTGACAAGGAACTGTGCCCATCAGGTCAGCCAGATGCTCAGCTGGAGCCCACCCAGCCCTGCCTGGCACACAGTGGGTGCTCAGCAATTACTTGGTGCATGAATGAATGAATGAATGAGAGCTGGAGTTGACTGGCTTCCTTGACCTGGGAGGACAGATGAAAGAAACCAACAGAGAGAACTCCCTGGCTTCGCTTCATGTCAAGAAATAGACTTGCGGCACTTCGCCATGCCCCAGAATCCCAGTTCTGGAGGAATTCTGCTTAAAGACATTGCCCCAGGCCCTGACACCCCAGCAAACCAGAGAAGCAACCAGATCTTCCTGGGAATCAGGGCCTGGGAGGAGAGCCTGGAGCTCCAGTCCACCGGCCCAGCCTGAGTGACTGGGGAATTGGTGATGTTTGCTGAGCAAACATTGCTGGGTGGCGAGAAGCTGCAGGCAGAGTGGTCAGCATACAGCTCCTATTTGCTGGCAAATACCCCGCAGCCTGTGAGGCTCCCCCCATCAGGGCTGCTGGTGAAAAGAGGATGAGAGCACTGAGCTAGAAGACTGAAGGGGGTCCTGGGAGAAGTTCCTGTAGGGGGAGAGGGTGAAGGGAGCTCCTCTGACAGGGCCTGAGAGGGCTGGGAGGATATGGAGTTCTGGATTTGGAAGCCCACTGGACAGGGCCCACTCTCTCACCCCTGCCTTGTCCATACCAGGTCAAAGTCCAGACTTGCCTTTGGGTGGGGGGGGCCTTCAAAGCCAAACTCTATCGATTTTCTTGTTGCGTAATTGTGAGCAGGTTTACCATTAGCCTTCTCATATGTCAAGAATAAAAGAGCTGGGAAGCAGATGTGGCTTAAGCGATTGGGCTCCCGTCTACCATATAGGAGGTCCAGGGTTCGATTCCCAGGGCCTCCTGGTGAAAAGCAAGCTGGCCCACGTGGAGTGCTGGCCCGCGTGGCGAGCTGGCGCAGCAAGATGACGCAACAAAAAGAGACACAGAAGAGAGACAATGAGAGATGCAGCAGACCAGGGAGCTGAGGTGGTGCAAGAGATTGAGCAGCCTGTCTGCACTCTAGAAGGTTCCAGGATCGGTTCGTGGTGCTGCCTAAAGAGAAGACAAGCAGACACAGAAGGACACACAGAGAGCAAACCGCAAGTGTAAAACAATGTGGGAGGTGGGGGAATAAAAAAATAAAATAAATCTTAAAAAAAAAGAAGAAGAAGAAAAGAGCTAATGTTGCTATAGCACATATGCCAGGTGCTAACTTCTCTGTGCCTCAGTATCCCCATCTGAAAAATGGGGACAATAATAATGCCACCGTCGTCGTATTGTTTTCCTTTGTATTTTGAAAATTTTCAAACATGGAAAAATTGCCAGAATAATAAGTCCATGAATTGTTATGGGCTGAATCGTGTCCCACGAAAAGTTCTGTTGACATCTTAATCCCCAGAACTTCAGAATGCCACCTTACTGGGAATAAGGTCGTTCCTAATGGAACTTCGGCAAGTTAAGAGGAGTTCCTACTAGAATAGCCAGGACCTTCCTCCCATAGGACCAGAGTCCTTAGAAGGGAGAGGACGCACAGAGAGACGCCACCATGTGATGACAGAGGTAGAGGGTGAAGCCCAAGATTGTCAGCAAACCACCGGAAACTAGGAAGAAAAAAGCAAAGATTCTTCCCTGCAGATTGCAGCCCCCTGGCCTCCAGAACTGTAGGACAATAGATCTGTTGCTTGAAGCTGTCTTGTTTGTGGTGCTTGGCGATGTGAGGAGGACTTTGGCTGCTGAGCGTTGGTCTAGCCTGCCAAGCGAAAAGTGCCTGTATTGAATTCCTACCATCTCCCTCTGCCAAGGGGCTGGCACATAGTAGGCACTCAGATTTTGCTATTGAATGAAAACATGGGCACATGATGGGACCACAGCCTTGTGACTTAAAAACACCAAAAGTTCCAGGCATGGAAGTGAAGAAACCATCACTTTCTAATCTGCAAACACAATCTTTCAGGGTTGCCTTGAAAGCCCTCAGGAAGTCTTTCCCCTGATTTTCAGGGACAGGAGTGGAAAACTGCCCATTGATTTTCTTTTATGACAAAGCAATAGCTTTGCAGATCGACGTCATGTGGCAATGCCAAGCAAGCACGAGGAGGTGGGCTCCAAGCAAACGAGGCTCCTAGCAGCCGTGTCCTGCAGCCAGCTCCTACTGGTTCACAAGAGTTGCTGTCAAATTTACGGGAATTTTGCAACACAGCTGCCGTTGAAAACCGACTCATGTAAACTTAACATTAAATAAATCATACTAAAGGCAAAGGTAATAAACACTCAAAATTCACCGCTTCCTGAATATCTTTCTACGTTTTACTAGTTTTTCTTCCCCTGAGGTTACGTAGCTCTCTTGTAATGCATCTGTGTGATGGTGTGCTGCTGTACGTCTCTTCCCAACTCCGTGTACAGCAATGTCAGGTGGGAATATTTACACCAAGGAAATCGACAAACTCTACAAATCAGGGATTTTCTGTTTGAGAGCCTGTTGTTAACCACTTACCAGCACACCTGGTAAAACCCTGATGGCGACTGAAGACCTACAGACCTTCTTTTTGCCTCATGTCCAGAAGCACAGAGGGGCAAGGAGCCCTTGTTTGACCTGGGTGGGGAGGTGGACAATCCGAGCTCAGAGAACGACATGCCTTGCCTGCGTTTCATACCACCCAGCAGGGAGAAGCAACCCCTTCTGACTACCCACTGTCCATTCCTCTTCCTCCTCCCCCAGCCCAGCCTTCGGGCTAAGAAAGGCCGAGACATTATCCCTGCTGAATTTTCACCATCTTCTCCCAACCACTCTAACTGCCCGGGCATCTCGCAGGCTGCAGTTTACAGCAGGAGAATGACTCCCGATAATTGGGGCTCCTACTTGCTGTTTCTCTGCCTTCTATTTTGCCCGAAAAATGCCTGGCGGTAATTGCCCATCGTCTGGCATGGAGAGGCAGCCAGCCCTTCTGCGCTCGCTCTCCCAATTGGGCTATTAGGACCCCGGTCCACTTTGTCTTAAATGGCCCTGTGTCGAGATTTGTCGACATTTTGTACAAGAGGGACTCGTCTTTCTCAGTCTCAGACAGAAAGAAGATAGGAACACTCGCTTTCTCTTTCAAGGATGGGAGGTGGTGAGGGCACTTCTCTCTCCTACTTCCTCCTTTTTAAATTTTTTTTTTTTTCCATTTAAAGCCACACTTATCTCTTGCTTCCATTTCATAGGTGAGGAAACTACGGTGGTAACAGACCAGATGACTTAATCCCACAATGAAAGCAGGATTGGAGGAGCAGATGTGGCTCCAGCGGTTGAGCAACTGCTTCCCACACGGGGGTATCCTGGGTTTGGTTCCTGGTGCCTCCTAAAAGCAAACAACAAGCAAACAAACAGAAGAACCAACTCGGGGGAGCTGATGTGGCTCAGTGGTTAAGCCCCAGCTTCCCATGTAGGAGGTCCCTAGTTCGATCCCCAGCCCCTTTACCCAAAAAAAGCAGAATTGGAGTCACAGCCATTTACAAATGTTAGGTGCTCTTGCTTGGAGGGCCCCTCCCCACCTCCAGACAAACCAGCTAAGAGCACAACATAGACATAGCCGTCAGGGAGAACTGGACTTTTCACATTTCCCTTTTGGAATCTGGTTATAAGGAACCTACTGAATTGACAGCTAGGCTAGCTTGCCAGCTCCAGGCACATTCTCTCGGGGAATTCTTGCAAAGTGAGAAAATCTCAACTAAAACTAAAGGGGGTGTTGTTTAGGAACATAAATATGCGATAAAACTATTTTTGAAAGAGAGAGCAAGTGTCAAAGACAAAATTTAGGACGATGTTATCTCTTATGGGGAACCGGAGACCAGGCGGGGAACGTAGGATGGTGGGAAGAGCCCAAGGTCAGAGGAAGTTTCTAGCAACCTTCTAGTCTTGAGGCGGGAGGTTGGTCCATAGGTGTTTTTTTTATATTATTGGGGAGGAGGTCATGCATGGTAAAAAAGAAAGAAAACCTGCACCACAAATTGTTTCCACGGGCAATGACATTTTTATGAATGTCAGATTGAACAATTAGCGTGGTTGACAGGCAACTACGGGCTGCAGACTTGTAATTCGGTGTTTATTAATTTGGACATGGAGGTTTGCTTTTCCTTTTTTGTGGCCAACCATTACCCTCCAGGTCTCCAGCTTTTTCTTGGATGCTGAAAAGCCGGAGGGCCCAAGCCCTGGTCCTGCCCAGGGGCTCACCTGGGAAGCCCCCAAGAGGGCTCGGGGATTTTGACTCAGGCGGAAGGGCCCTGCGTGCTCTCCTTGCACTGCGCTCCCCTGGACGCCTCCAGCTCTCTCAGAAATGCTGACAAAGGCCACGCCAAGCTCAGATGTCTCCATTGCCCCCACCACGCTCACACGTGCTTTTTCCTTCCCCACACACGTGCCATCGCGTCTTTCCTTTCCAGCCAGGGCATGCCAGCAGCTGAGGGGGGGTGCAGCTCCCAGGCCTGGTCCCCCGAGAAACCCTCCTGTCCTCCCTCTCCCCCCTCCGCTCCCCCCACTCTCCCCCCCCTCCTACGGGCCGATTCTCCGCAGCCTCACTTGATCGGTGAAAGAAATACTTTGCGAGGATGTTAGCTCTTTGTTGCGGTCTGAGAAAGTGAAATGGGGTGTGCGGGCTGGAGAGAGGGAGGGGGGCAGCGAGGGGAAGAGGACGGATCCTCCCGTATCTAAAAGGGAATTAAAGTGCTTTTACTGCAGTGAAGAAATCAGCTGAAGAATGGCTGGAGAACAAAAGCAGAAAGTCTGTGGACAAGGCCCGCTGAATGGGTCCCGAGCCCCCTAAGTTTGTAAGCCCCCCTCCCCCGCGCCCTAAGCCTTCCTTACTCACTTCTGCTGAGAACAAATGCCAGGGAGGAAAACACGGCCGGGGGAGGGGGAGGGGGGGCTGGCAAAACCAGGGGCGAAAACCCGAAAATAAAAGGTAATCCCTCCGGCACTTTGCCCTCCAAGTGCCTACCGGGGATCTGACTAAAGGTCCGAGATGAAGACATTCCTCTATTCACATGCAAGACGCGGGATTTACAAGAAAAGAGAGCGGGAAGAATAGGCGGAGAGGAGAAAAGGGGAATTATTTGTGTCCTTAATGCTTGTTAAGCACTCCTCTTTGCTGCACGCCAGACAAGACAAGGCTCAGAACTTGCAGAGAAACCTCGTGCAAATCCCCCCACCCCACCCCTGCCCCTTGGGTCTGCACTGCCGCCCCCCATCCCGAGGCCAAACTTACACACACACACACACACACACACACAGCCGCCAAGCAGAGCCGCCCGGCGGAGCCAGATTTACAAAGAGAATAGCAATTAACCTCCCGTCCTGGCTGACAGTGATCTAATCAAATCGGCCCTCCCCGGGTCTCTCCAGGCTGCTCTGTGCCCAGAGCCGGGGGCCTACACTGTCACCGGTTTGGGGTGGGGCGGGAAAGTGAGGACCAGGGGACACGGGGACAGGGTGTCCGAAGGGAGAGCTGTGGCTTCCCAAGGATGCACAAGCTGGTCCCGCCCCCCGCCCCCCCCCCAGAACCTTTGTACTCCCCAGCTCCCTAGGCTTCCACTAGCTCCTCTAAGCTCTGCCCTGCCTCGGGGCCCTTGCTCTCCCTGGGATGCTGTCCCCCTTCCCTCTTGGCAGTGTTAACTCCCAGCTCCCACTGGGGAAGCCTCCCCTAACTGACCCTCCCTCTCCCCCAGACCATATTAGATTTCCTGCTTCTTGGCGAGAGAAGTGCCTTGTAACCCACGAAGTACACATGCCTTGTGAAGCAATTTATAAAGTACGATACATGTGTGAAGCACTAAAAGTTACAATCCATAAATCATAAATTCATTTCTGAAGAAGTGTGTCCACACATTTATTACATGTCAGTAAGTTAGACATTTAGCTCTTCGTGCACTTGTCCAATGTCTGTCTCCGCTGGTAAAATATCAGCTCCTTGAGGCCAGAAACAGCGGCTGCTTCTGCCACCATTGGATCCCCAGCACCTGATACAAGGTTTGGAATTGAGAAGCTGCTCTATAAATTCTTGCTGAATGAATGAATGAACAAATGAACAGGGGACAGCTTCAGAGCAGGGCCAACTTCTCTATTAGGGCCAGGAGGCACTGTACTTAGGGCTCACCATACTTTTAGGGGCCCATGAAAATGTTTTAACGTCTATTTTGAAATCAGAAGGTAAAAAATGAATAGAGTAACAGTGTATACGAACGAACCAGCTGGACGCTCTTTGTCCTCATACCTGCACAGTAACAGATAACATGTAATATTTTTAATGGAAGTGACCCACAGAGGTCAGGAGGCGACTCCAGGTCAGAAAGGCCAATAGACCAGACAGAGGGACAGGAACCTCTTTCTACCCTGGTTGGAGTGGGCGATTCAGGATCACATGAGTTTCTTTCATTCATTCACTCCATTCATTCATCCACTCATTCATTCATTCTTCAAACATTTAGTGAGTGTCCCCGTGGGCCAGGCTGTGTTCCAGGCACTGAGGACCCGGCAGTGAACTAAACAAAGAGCCCTGCTCTGCCAGAGCTCAAAGGCTAGTGAGGAGGCAGATAGCAGGCAAATAAGGACCTGGCGACTACCAGTAAAGATAAAAATGCACACCAGTAAAGGCATGTGTGCAAGCTGCCGGCTGAGTTCTCTGGAGGTGCTGAGTCCCCAAGCAAGCCTCTAACGGGGTGGAGGGCCTGCGATGGGCCTAAGGCTGAGAGACAGAGACCCTGAGACTTAGACCCAAACCAGGGCAGGGATTTGCCAGGTGTGAAGGGGGAGGAAAGGTGGTAGTTCCCGGTGAAGGAACCCACCTGTACAAGGGCCTGGGCACTGGAAGGAGCAGGGCACCTGCTGGGAACAGAGGTGAGGCTGGAGCTGCCCGCCTGGGAGGAGGAGGAAGGGGAAGGGGGCAGAGGTGCCCAGTCCCCTTCGGAGATGCCCCTTCCCTTAGGCTTTCTCTCCCAGCCTAGGCAGGCCACCCACGTGTCCCCTTCTGAAAATCATTTGTCACCTATGGAAGACGTGGTCCCAGGAATTAGCAATTGGCCTTGGGTTTTGGCAATTCCTAGAATGTGTGTGTGTGTGTGTGTGTGTGTGTGTTGATGGTATCATTGGCAGTCCTTGGTGTTAACTGGTTTTGTGTGTCCATGTTTGTGTTTTTTGTTGTTAAGCCTATCTTTTGGTGTTAAAACAATACGGTATTAACAACATTTTTTTCAGGGAGGATGTCACCATTTTTTCAGAACCAACTCAAGGCAGAGCCACTAAAAATTAGGATTCCATTTTAGACCTGCTAAATTTAGGAGAACAACAAGTTTATATGGTAATAAAATAGATGAGAGGATAGAGGACTCAGAAAGAGAAGCGGTAGAAGAGGTATTTTGCAATTTATCAAGATATTGGAACTGGCATCAGTTTTTTAACTATTGTATTTCTTATTATAAAATGAATGCATGCTCATTGTAGACAATTGGGAAATCAAATAAAGAAGATTCTAGGTAGCTTTCTGAATCACGCTATCCAGAGCACACAACTATTAGCATCTTGGTGTATTTCCTTCTGGTCTTTTTTTTTTTCCTATGCAGATAAATACAAGTTTTACGTTATTGTGTATACAGTTTTGTATCCAATTCCTTCACTTAGCAGAAAGAAATCTTTATTTAAAACTGATTTTATCTTATTTTATAACTCTTTGTAATCACTATTTTTTAATTTGTACTAAAATTTTTAATGATTCTAAGAGAGTATATACTCATTGCAGAAAACTCAGAAAGTACAGAAAAGTAAAAAGAAGAAAATAGAAAGCTATCTCTAATCCCATTCATTAGCGTAAATCATTAGTGACATTTTAGTATATTGTACCTCTGGCTTTTGCCTGTGTATGTATTATTTTTGCAAAATCTTAATCCATATATATATATAACGGTCTATATCTTTTATTTTCAATGGCTGTGTAGCATTCCATCTTAACATGTCCTCTGTGCGAAAATACTTAAATCATTCCTGGTGTTTTGCTATTATAATTAATAAAATTAAGATCTTTCTGCATGCAGTTTTGTCTGTATTTAAAATCTTTTCCTTGGTGTAGATTCCTAGACTACTACCTAAGCAGTCCACACTAAAAAAAGTCTACCTGGTAGCTTAGTGCATTGTCATGAGAGAATTGTCATATGTGTCAGGATGGGCTAGGTTATGCCTTAGTAACAAACAAGTCCAGCAGTCCCTTTCTCACTCAGATTCATTCCACCTGGGTTAGCAAGGGGCTCTGCTCCTTTTGATCACTTGGGGCCCCAGGCTGATGGTGGCACCATCTGGACCCAGTTTTCCATGTTTGCAAAGGTAAATGCTCATAAAAACTCAGCCTAGATGTGACAGTGTGATTTTATGACCAGAAATCGGGGGGAAAGTGGTGAGTGTGACATTGGCCAAAGAAATCCACACGACCGCGTGGCATTCAAGTAGTCAAAGAAGCATACCCCTGCACGTGCCTGGAAGGCAGAGACCAAACGTGGGTGCAGCTCTAATGGCAACTCCAGATGGCTCTCAAACCTAATGATGGTGAATAGACAGAAGATTTCTTGAATTGAAGTGATGCCCATGACAGTCACCCCCAAGTCTTTGGTACATTGGTGTCCCTGAAGGCGATGCAGGTTTAGCCACCCCCTCACCTGTGGTCATCCTCTTCTAGCTTCCCTGCTGGGAGTGGACCCTAAAACAGGTCCTTGAGGCAGCAAAATGCCAAAAGAGCTGGTCTCAGTGTATCCTTCCCTTGGACTTCCTAATTCTCAAGCATCTTTTTTTTTCTTGTGCTCTTCTATATTTTTAATTATTAAAACCATGTTTTCTTTCATTGCTCTTTTTACTTTTTTATTAAGTCTTTTCATTTCCACTTATTTATTTAAAAAATAAATGTCATTTATTTATACTTCCATGTTTAACTCATTTATTATTATTTTACATTTATTATATAAATTACGCACAGTGAAAATTCACCCATCTTAAGTTTCCAGCTCAATGAATTCTGACAAATGTACATCCCCATATAACCAGTGCCCACATCAAGATATAGAACCTTCCACCTTCAGCAGGCCCCCTGGTGTCTCGCCCTCATCGAATTCCCCACCCCCAGAGGCACCCCAGTCAAAACTCCCAGTATTCTGACTCCTGTGCTGCCACTGAGTTGTTTTGCCTATTCTTAAACTTCATATAAGTGGGAGGCGGCTGTGGCTCAATCAGTGGGGCTCCCGTTTGCCGTGTGGGAGGCCCCGGGTTCGGTTCCCGGGGCCTCCTGGTGAGGGCGGGCCCACCTGTGCAGCGTGGTTGGCTGACCCGGCGAGCGCGGGCAGCGGGGGGGGGGGCAAAAATGAATAAATAAAAAAAATAAAAAAATCTTAAAAAAAAAAAAAAAGAAACCACTTTCTTTAAAAAAAAAAAACTTCATATAAGTGGAATCGTTTGGTGCGTACACATTCGAGTCTGGCTTCTGTCAGTCAAAATAGTGCCTGTGAGAGTCTTCAAAGTTGCATTTTTATACAGATACTCTCCTCTGAGCCTAACCCGTCCTCCTCCCTCAACCCAGCACCCAGCGGACTCTGCCTTCTCCCTAACGCTCACACCTTCTCCCCACCCCCTCCGCACCACCATGGGTCAAGCTGCCATCATGCTCTCTCAGTGGTCCTCCCACCTCCTTTCTGCCCACCCCACCCCATTCACTCTCCACACAGCAGCCAGAGTGACCTTTTAAACACATGCACTCAAGTCATTCCTGGACTCGAGATTTTCCGTGGCTCCCCATTGCCACCGCACCGTGGCCTCCAGGCCCCGTGGATCTGACCCCCGCCTACTTGTCCAGACTCAGGGGCTCCACTCGCCCCCATTCTCCAGGCTCCATTCACTCCAGCTTTCCAGCTTCCTTCCTGCCTGGAGTCATTGGTGCCTGCAGTACCCCTGCCCAGAAGGCTAGTCACCCAGTTAACTCCTCCTTCCGTTGGCAGCTAAGAGGGCTCCTGGTGAAGCCCAGGTGATCATGCCCCTGGTTCTGAACTCTTCTAGCTCCCTGCACTTCTCCCCACTGAGTTCTATCACAGTTCACAATTACATACTTACAGGGATTTTTTTTTTTTTTTTTTTCTTATTTTACCGGGAGGTCCCAGGGATCGAACCCAGGTCCCTCCATATGGGAGACAAACACCCAACCAGTTGAGCCACATCCGCCCCCCCAATGGGCTTTTTTTTTTTTTTTTTTTTTTTTTTAACCAGGAGGTCCCGGGGATCGAACCCGGGTCCCTCCATATGGCAGACGGACGCCCAACCAGTTGAGCTACACCCGACCCCTGGGATTTTTTTTTTTTCCATTTAACAATTTATTGAAGTATCTCATTCATCCATGAACATACATAAACGAGAAATGTATAGTAAAAGTTGCGAACTTACAAAACAAACATGCTTATCATCCTACAGGGGTCCATACATCACCCCACCACAAATATTTGCATTGTTGTGAAACATTTGTAACAAATTATGAAAGAGCATTGTCAAAGTGTTACCAGGAACTATAGTCCGTATCTTACATTTGGTGTATTTTTCCCCCAACCCACCCTATTATTTTTTTGTTCATGCACCATACAATTTATCTAAAGTGTATGATCAATGGCATTTGGTATAATCACCAAGTTGTGCATTCATCACTTCAATCAATATTAGAGCATTTTCATTACTCAAAAAAAAGAGAAAAATGACAAAAACAAACCACTATCATATCCATATATTAGTGCTACTTATTACAAATTCTATGATGTGCTTTCACCATTTCTATTCATTTCCAAACATTTATAAACAACTTTTTTTTTACCAGTTCCGCACAGATTAAACCCCACTATCCATTCTCTAACCACATTCTTTTCTCTGGTGACTTATATTCTAGCTATTAACTCCATGAGTTTGTCCATTATATTTAGTTCATATTAGCAAAATCATACTATGTTTGTCCTTTTGTGCCTGGCTTGCTTCACTCGACATAGTGTCCTGTAGAGTCATCCACATTGTCATCTGCTTCATGACTTCACTTTTTACAGCTGCATAATATTCCATCATGTGTATATACCACTGTTTGTTTATCCATTTGTCAATTGATGGACACCTGGGTTGTTTCCAACTTTTGGCAATGGTGAATAATATTGCTATGAACATTGGTGTGCAGATGTCTGTTCATGTCACTGCTCTCAGGTCTTCTGGATATATACCTACTAGCAGTATTGCTGGGTCACATGGTAAATCTATATCTAACTTCCTTAGGAACCGCCAAACAGACTTCCACAGTGGCTGTACCACTCTACATTCCCACCAGCAGTGAATAAGCATTCCTATCTCTCTACATCCTCTCCAACACTTGTAGTTTTCTGTTTTGTTAATAGTGGCCATTCTAGTAAGTGTGAAATGATATCTCATTGTAATTTTGATTTGCATTTCCCCAATAGCCAGTGATGCTGAACATTTTTTCATGTGTTTTTTTTACCATTTGTATTTCTTCTTTAGAAAAATGCCTATTCAGGTCTTTTGCCCATTTTTAAATCAGGTCCTTTGTCTTTTACTGTTGAGTTGTAGGATCTCTTCATATATCATGGATATTAGACCCTTGTTGGATGTGTGATATCAAAATATTTTCTCCCATTGAATGGACAGCCTTTTTACCCTCTTCACAAAGTCCTTTGAGGTGCACAAGTGTTTAATTCTGAGAAGGTCCCATTTATCTATTTTTTCTTATTGCTCGTGCTTTGGGTGTAAGGTTTAAGAGACTGCTGCCTACTACAAAGTCTTGTAGGTATTTCCCTACATTATATTCTAGGAGTTTTTGTGGTCCTGACTTCTATGGGAATATTTTATTAAGTCTGTGTCCCACACTAGACTGGAAACTCCAGAGGACAGAGGCTGGTTCTTTTGCCATATCCCCAGAAACTCATGCAAGCTTGACACACGGTAGGTACTTGAAAAGCGTCTGTGCAAAGTCTGAGCAAACAAACCCGTCTTAGATTTCTAGGGCTGCCGCTACAAAGCACCGCAAACTGAGGGCTTAAGTATGGTATATGGATATATCTCAATAAAACTGCTTACGGAAGCGGCTGTGGCTCAATCAGTAGGGCTCCCGTTTACCATATGGGAGGCCCCGGGTTCGGTTCCCGGAGCCTCCTGGTGAAGGCAAGCCCGCCCACGAGGTGCGGTGAGCTGACGCAGCTGGACAACCCGACAAGGGGAGACAAGCAGACACAGAAAAACGCACAGCAAATGGACACAGAGAGCACAAGGAGCGGGGAGGGGGGATAAATGAATAAATAAATAAAATCTTTATTAAAAAAAAAAAAACTGCTTAGCAATAATAGTAATCATAATAATAACTGAGGGCTTAAAACAGAGACCTATTCTCTGGCAGTTCTGGTGGCCAGACTTCTGAAATCAAGCTGTGGGCAGGTCTCGCTCCCTCGGAAGCCTGTGGGGAGACCCCTTGCCGGCCCTGTCCAGCGTCTGGTGGCTTGCTGAGCTCTCAGCTGCAGCGCCACGTTCCTGCCTGTGCGGCCACATGGCCGTCTCCATGTGTCTCTGCGTCTATATTTCCCTCTTCTTAGAGGTTCGCCCTCATATTGAATTAGGACCCACCCTGGTCCCATACGGCCTCACCTCTTCAAAGACCCTGTTTCCAGGTAAGGCCTCATTCACAGGACAGGGGCTGGGGCTTGAACACGTTTTTTGGGGGGACGAATTCAACCCATAGCCACCCCTTTCTAGTTACTCCATCTCAGCTAAGCCTTTCACGGGAAGCACCAGGCAGCTGTGCTGATTTATGTATCTGAACGGGGCTTTACCTATTAGATTCAAAGCCCTCATTTTTCAATGTCCGCCGGGTTCAATGTCTGGGACAGGAAGCAGGATGGAGCGGTGGGAAGTGTCGACAGGCAGGGGTTTCTTATGTGTGTGATCTGTGGCCTCTCTCCACCCCCCGGCAAGCCATAAGACTTCTCCCCGGGCCTCATTTGCTTCATCTGAAACCTGGGGACAACTATCCTGGAGATCACAAGGTAGAGAAAAGTTGTGACAAGATACATGCTGGACATTTGGAGTCTGCAGACCTGAGTTCAAATCCCAGCTCTGTCGCTTACCAGCTGAGTGATCTCATCTCCTGAGCCTCAGTTTCCTTATCTGTCCCATAGGCATTGTGAGTGCCTGGGAATTAGTAGTGGTCTATGTAAAGCACCACGTGCAGAGCAGGGGCTGGATAAATGGCAACTGGTATGACTGTGAACATTAAAATGCAGTTTAAAGGGGGAAAAAGTCTCAGGCTTGTCCACCTGAGCTTGGCTATCTGTGTTAAAAAATAATAGGAAGCATATTTTATTGATGCTATCGCTATGTATACAGCATGCACTGTGTATTTGTGTACTATACACTTAGCATATAGTCTCTTAGTGATTACATGCTTGACGTCAATCAATATTCAATGAGCACCTACTATGTGCCAGGCACTGTACAAGGTGCTAGAGATACAGCAGTGAGCCATGGAAATCACATTCTAGTAATCCCATCTTTAGGAAGAAATTGAGCCCAATCAAATACAAATCTCTGTATAGCACACAGTGTGTTGATTTTTGAAATGAAGATTTTGGGAATAGCTGGCAGGGGTCGGGGATCTGATGCTCAAGCCCCTTCAACTCTACTGTCCCTTGAGGTCTTTAGCAAACAGGAGGGCGAAAGGAAATTGGGGTTTGGAAGAGACAAGGGAGAATGGCAAGCAGAAGTAGGTGCCTTCCTCAGAAGCCAAGAAGACACATGCATATCCCTCAATTATACCTCGGGAAGCAGAGCTAATGGAAGCTAGATTGATTCAAAGATAACAATTAGGGAACAATTTTAATCCCCGCTGTGATTGAGACACACAGTTTATTTTTAATTTGTATCCGTAATAAAAAATAATAATTAAAAGGGCTGGCAAATTGCAGCTTTTGCCGAGAAATTAGATTTACGCTGCCCACCTTCACCCCATCAGGAACGAGATCTTCTCTCCTGCTTTCTACCTCTGCACCACACATCCTGTCACGCTCCCTCCCGCTCCAAAGCCACGGACCCCATTTTAAATATAGCCATTCATTAATTAAAGAGATGGGGAGTGAACTTTTTTTAGCATCTACTATGTGCCAGGAGCAATGTGAAGTACATGCACATAGATTATTTCATTTAACCCTCAGGACAACCCTGGGAAATGGAAATCCCAGTTTACTCTGATTTCACAAAGTCAGAATCAGAGACACAGTCATGCAGTGAAGGTCACGCAGCCAGGACAGAGCTGAGTTTAAACCCAAGTCTGGTGGACTAGACTTATTGCTCAAATTGCCTTTCCTGAGGATAAGTATTTAGATTTTGCCATCCTTAAAAAAGGCATTGTCTCACCCATAACAGAATTTGCTCAAATTTACAACCAACTTCCATTTCCACTCAGTCTGAAATCTGAATCAAAGAGCAGGGCAGAAGGCTTACTGGGCTTCATATTCGGAGTCTCTGACTGATTCCCTAAGATAATGAGTCAATCAATTATTAGGAAATAATGGGGGAGAGGCAAGGGGAAGAGAAGGAGGAAAAGAAGGAGAAAGAGGAGGAAAGAGAAGAGGACGAGGAGGAGAGGAAAGAGGAAGGACGAGGCAGAAAAAGAGAAGAGGAAGAAAAGAATGAGAAGAGAGGAAAAAGAGAAGGAGAAGGAATAAAAAATAAATAAGATGGGAAGCAGCTGTGGCTCAATCAGTAGGGCTCCCATTTACCATATGGGAGGCCCCGGGTTCGGTTCCCGGGGCCTCCTGGTGAAGACAGGCCCACCCGCGCGGCGTGGTTAGCTGACCCAGCGAGCACAAGCAGCAAGGGGGGGATGAATGAATAAATAAATAAAATCTTTAAAAAATAAATAAATAAATAAAATAAGAGAAAGGAGAGGAGGAAGAGAATTAGAGGAGGAGGGAAAAGAGAAAGAGAGGACGGAGAGGATAAAGAGAAAGTGAGGTGGGCAGCGGGTACAGCTCTGTGGTTGAGCGCTACCTGCTTCGCATGTATGAGGTACCGGGTTCAATCCCCGGTACCTCCTAAAAAAAAAAAAAAAAAAAGCAAGGAGGAAGACAAGAGGCCCATTCTCAGCTGCTTCACTGCCACCATCTCTTCGTCAGCTTGTGGTCCCAGTCCTGCTGATCTTTGAATGCCTGTTCAGAGGCCCCTTCCTCCATGAAGACCTGCGTAAAGTTATCCCCTAACTGAAAACAGCTCTCGTCCCTGATTTCTCAGAGCATTTTGCATTTTAGTTGTGGTATTTGACACCTGGGACTGTGGTTATTTGGGCACCTATCTACCTCCCGGTCTAGCCTGGTAGCTCCCTGAAGCCGGAGAACTTGAAGTTACACCTCTGAGATTTCCCACACCTTGTCTTGTGCTTTCTCTTGGAAGCCCTTTGCTTCCCTTGTGGCATCTTCCTCTTCAGGCCATTTGTTCCTTGATCAAACTCTGTTTTCTTGAAAGGGATGGGAGAAGGAAGAGAACTAATTAATAATAGTGATAGGGAGACAATACTGATACTTGCAAAAATAACAATAATAGTTCCCAGGTGTGGTGTGCCTGTGGCTGAGCTCCAGAGGCCACATGACCTAATGGCCTAAGTGTGACTCTGCAACCAGATCCCCTGGGCTCCAATCCCCATTCTGTGACTTACCAGCTGTATGACCTTGACCAAGCTCCTTCACGTTTCGGTGCCTTGATTTCTCATCTGTAGCAGGGTCGTTGTGGATATTGAGCGAGATGGTGTGTTTATAGCATTTAGGAAGGAGCCTTGCACACAGCAAGCACTCAATAAATGGAGGTTGCCATTATCATCAAGATTATGACTCCAATATAATAACAGTAACTTTCCCTTATTGAGTGCTCACCGTGCCAAGTTCTGTGCAAGCTCTTTTATAGGCAGGATTTCATTAATCTTCAAAATAACCCTATTGCTAAGCTATTTTACAGAGTTCCAGCTAGAAAACGGCAGAGCTAGAACAAGATCCCAGACGATCAGGGTTCTTAAGTGATACTGTCCCCTGGGAGACAAAAAAGGAATGCCACCTGAGGAGGCAGTGGATTGGGCAAGATGATCCCAAATCACCCCAGAAGGTCTCTAGAAACCTTAGGATTGGGCATAGCTCACTTTAGAAAGTCACCTGGTCCCGGTTGGGGCCCAGCTTAGTCTCTGTTCTTGGTCCTGAAGAACCCAAAGACCCATCCAAGCCCCAGAACGAGACCTGGATGGGACCAGAGGGCTCTGAGCATCTTAGAAGGCAACTCATTCACTTAGACCCAAAATACTGGTTTTGGCAACTTGCCAGTAACTTGGCTGGTTCCTTGGAATGGTCCAAGCCCTATTCCAGCCTCCACCAACCACAGAAGAATCTACTCTGAATTCAGTTCCTCTTAATAATAATCATGCAACTGGAACCTCACAAGTCCCTTCACATAGAGAGTACAGAGGTCATATGTTCTCCCGGCACTCAGCACAGAAATGGCACCAGACCCCTCCTGTACAAGGCAAAAATCTGCCTGTTCAAACCAGGGTGAAGAAGCCCCCATGCAGAGATAAAGTAGATATCTGCCTCTCTGGTCTAATGTTGGAGGCAGTAGGCTTTCAGGACCTAAAAATACTTCCCTTCCAGCTCAACAAAGTCTAATGTTGCTCTACAGGGAAACCAAGGTCAAGTTTAGGAGGCAAAATCTCAGGAGAGGGGACAGACTGGTCTCGGGTCTCATCTAAGGTGTGAATGACAGATAGCAGTTCCTATCTGGGCAGGGTGGGGCAGTGGGAGGTGCAGGTGTTTTGGAATCAGAAAGAACCGGGGTGGCATCACTTTCCAGCTTGGGCAGGCGACTTTGCATCTGCATAGGAAAGGATTGCTCTATGCCTGGTACATGATGAATGATGAGTAAAGGGTAGTGCCTTCCTCCACATCTTCCTCTCTGAATCGCCCTCAGTCTGTCCCTTCCTCCTCCTCTCCTTATGCTCCCCTGCATGCACACTCATCTTGCTCACTGTCCCCCTCACCCCCCAAAATAATGGCCTTTCTCTTTCTCCTAACCAACATCTTTGGGGAGGAGTCATTTCCTTGAAGACCATCCCAGTGGATAGATTCATTTAAACCATTAAATTGCCATTTTTGTAGGTCAAAATGATCAAACCAGCAATTACATATAACCTCTGTAGAAGCAAATGCCCTGAGATTTCTCACTCAGACTTTCTAGAAACAAGATGTGGATTCATATTTTTGGAAAGGCCACCTGTCTTAGTTTTCCAGGGCTGTTATAACAAATACCACAGACTGGTTGGCTGAAACAGCAGGAATTTATTGTCTCACAATTTGGGAGGCTCGAAGCTCAAAATCAAGATGGCGGCAAGACCATGCTTTCCCCGAAGCCTGCAGCACGCTGGTGGTGGCTCACCGGCAAGCCTGCCTCCTTCTTTGCCTCCATCATGTGGCCAAGGCCATCTCTCTCTCTCTCCCATCCGTCCCCTCTTCTCCAAATTCCCTCTGCTTATAAGGACTTTGGCTGCATTGGGTTAAGATCCACTCTGATTCAATTGGGCCTCACCTTCACTAATAAAAATCTTCAAAGACCTTATTGACAAATGGGTTCCCATCCACAGGACAGAGGCTTAGGACTTGAACACGTCTTTATGGGGGTTGGAAGGAAAGGACAGGCTGCTCTACATTTAACATCACAGTGAAATTTACAGACAACCAACCCAAGAGCCTCCCCCAACACCCACGTCCTCCAAGACCCAGGCTGGCGATTCAGCCATTTTTGAAAGAGAAGGAAAATATTCCTCTCACACTTAGAGACAAATTGGCTTAAATAATCTTCGTCATCGTCTCTTGTCTCCTCAGCTAATCATGTTGGTAAATGGTTTGTATTTTTTTCCCTGTGGCCGCTGCTTAGAAGGAGGGGAGGTGGAAGTGAGGTGGGGCGGGAGGAGGAAAATGTTGCGTGATAGATGATTGATTCAAGAATGCCTTTGATATTCTTGGTTAACTTCCTTGCAGACACAGAAAATTGGATTGGTCAGACAGCTCCCCCTGTGTGGCGCAAACAAGAAACTTTAATTAAAAATAATTGCCACCCCCTCCCCAGAATTGAGAGTGTGCTGCTCAGATTCGTTTTAAGAAAGGTAATTTGATGCCAATAAATTACAATTATAAAAACTTCATTACAGTCGAGAGCAATCTATCCACCATTGTCCTGATTACACATTGTAGGAATAATGAAATGCTAATGATTTAATATATAATAATTGCCACGATTGAAAAATAAAACATAATAATCACCATCGTTATTGTTATCAGTAATACATATATTTTGGCATGGCTGAACTCTATTTGAGGCTGAGATAAGATTTCATTGTGGGGTTTTTTTGGGGGTCCCCAATTAGAAAAATCCCCTCCATAACTCATCTTTATTAATCCACAGCCTTGCCTCTCCCTCCTGGGAGCAGAGTTGAAGGGTCAAACCCAAGTCTCCTACCCCCCCGGCCCACAGATCCCTTTTGGGCTTTTCCCCGAATATCTTCTGGGATAGGAAAGGAAGGTAAAGTCATCATTCTCCTATTAGATGGGATTGTGTCCCGGCTGCAGCCACTCTCCTATTCTTTTATGAAACCATCCATGGCTTCCTGTTGCAAAGAGAAAACAATCCAAGTTTTTAGCTTGATAGTCACAGTGTAGGTCATGGCAAGGAGTGTGGGCACTGGAGACAGACTGCCTGAGTTTGAGTCCCGGCTCCGTTACCTACTAGCTGAGCAGATCTTGATCAAATCGTTTAACATTTCTATGCTTTGGTTTCCTTCTTGTGAAATGGGGCTAAAACTAGTGCCTGCCGCAGGAGTTTATGAGGTTCAAGTGTGTTGATACATACACATGCCTGGCACGTAGTAACTGCTCCCAAACTATAAACCAAGCCTTTTCATGAGCTTGCCTCAGTCTCCTTCCCAGTCTTCTCTCCCACCAGCCTCCATCACACGCATCCCAATCAGGCCTCAACCGTTGAGCTCCCATCTCCTCGTCTTCGCCGATGCGATGCCCTCCACGTGCAGTGCTGGTCACCTCCCGGTCAAGCACGATTGCCCATCCTTCAGGAAGCCTACCCCCGGCGCCAGGCAACAATGCCGACTCCTTCTTCAGCATTCCACAGCACCTTTGTCATTCTATCTATACCTCCGTGAATCTGAGCTCTTGTCCTCTCTGTTTCACGTTAGAATTCTTCACTTCTATGTCTTAAAATTGTATATCCCAAGTAAAGTGTAAACACTTTGAAAGCAAGAAACGTGTGTTTCCCCCATCTTTGTATTCCTCCCATCTCGACCCCATACCCCGAATAAAATACTCCGTGTCTAGAAGATACTCATTGTGTGTTTGTTGAATGTCAGGGGTGCAAAGGAAAGTCTTCTTTACAATCTTGATTTTTTAAATTTCTGATTCTGTAAGGAATGCATGTTTTTTATAGAACAACTGGAAAATAAAAGTATAAGGAACAAAATTAATATGAAACGGCATTCCTATAACCCAGAGATAGCCACCATAAATAAATTGGTGTGTTTCTGTCTGGCCTTGTATGTAGAATTTTAAATAGAGCTTCCCTGTTGTATACAGAGTTTGGTAATAGCAAATACTCTTAGCTAGCATTTATCATGTGTTTATCATCTGCCAGGTGTTAAGAATTTTACTTGTGCTATTTTATTTAATTCTGACAACCTATACATTAGGTGTTATAAGCACATCCATTGTACAGATGAGAAAACTGAGGCTTAGAAAGACGAAGTACTTGTCTAGCATCACACAGCTGTGTGGCAGAGCCGCAGTTCCAACACAATTGGCCTCCAGAGCCTACATCACGCCCTTTATCTTTCAGTTGGCATTTTATCACGAGTATTTTCCCATGTCCTGAAATTATTTTAATAATTTGCACAGCAAGCCAGCCTATGCATGTGCCATCATATATTTCGTCCCGCCCCTACAATTGGCCATTTTGCCTGTATATAGTTTTTCACCACAATAAATTTTTGAAGTCCATCCTTGTACATAAATCCGCATTTATGAGTATTTCCTTATAATCTTAGAAGTGTAATTATGGGGCCAGAGGATATGAGCATTTTTAATAAACAGCTTGATTGAGGTGTAATGTACATACAGTAAAATCCAGCAGTTCTAAGCACGAACGTTGAAGTGTTTTGGCAAATTATACATCACCAGTACAATCATAATATAGAACTTTTCATCACCCAAAAAAGTACCTCTTTGGAGTCAGTGCTTCCTCACACGCACAGTCTGGCCCCAGGAAAGCCCGGCTCCGTGTTCTGTCACTGTGGATTGCCTTTTCTAGGATTTCATATCGATGAATTAAACAGTGTGTAATCTTTTGTGTCTGATTTCTTTCACTCAGCATTATGCTTTTGAGATTCATTTATGTTGTTGTATGTGTCAGTAATTCACTTCTTTTTATTATTAAGTACTTTTCCATTGTACGGTATACCACAATTTGATGCCCATTCATCAACTGATGGACATTTGAGTTATTTCCAGTTTAGAGCTATTATGGAAAAAACTGCCACAAAAATTCAAGTACATACATACTTACCTGGCAGGGGAGATACCGTGATCAGGAAGGTGGTTTTCCCGGGGCAGGGCTTATCCATTGCGCTCCAGATATGCTGACCCCTGCGATTTCCCCAAATGTGGAAAACTCCACTGCATAATTTGTGATAGTGGGGGCTGCATTTACGCTCTCTCCTGGGAAAACAATTCAAGTACAAGTCTTTGTGTGAACATAAGTTCCCATTTCTCCTGGGTAATACCTAGGAGTGGGACTGCTGTTTAATAAGTGTATATTTAATTTGACAAGAAAACAATTTTAACTGCAAACTGCTTTTCAAAGGGGCCTTCCCACCAGCCATACATGAGAATTCCAGTTGCTCCACATTCTCCCCCCAGAATTGGTGTTGTCAGTCTATTTTATTTCAGCCATTTTAGTGAATATGTAGCAGTATATCACTGTGGTCTTACTTTGCATCTCCCTAATGGCTAATTGTATTAACCACCTTTCAGGCATTTATTTGCCATTTGTATATATTCTTTGGTGAAATGTCTATTCAGATAGATCTTTCACCCATTTTATAGGGTTGTTTACCTTATTATTGAATTCTAAGTTTCTTGTATATTCTTTTTTTTTTAAATTGACTTTTTTATTTTATTCAGTGTACAATTCTATGAGTCTCCCCACACACACACACACACACCCCGCTCGCTGTCTGTGTCCATTCACTGGGTGATCCTCTGTCTGTTTCTTGCCTTCTCTTCTCATTTTTCTCCTCCAGGCTTCACCAGGATTCGATCCCAGGGACCTCCGATGTGGGAGAGAGGCGCCCTGTCACTTGCGCCACCTCAGTTCCTGGCTTCTGGAGCGTCTTGCCTTGGCTGTCCCCTGCGCCTCTCTTTTGTTGCGTCATCATCTTGCTGCGTGGCTCGGCGGGCCTGGCTCGCCACTCAGGCCCAGCTCGCTCAGTCGCTCTTCTTTTATTTTACCAGGAGGTCCCGGGGATCGAACCCAGGTCCCTCCATATGGTAGACGGATGCCCAACCACCTGAGCCACATCTGCTTCCCCTATATATTCTTGATACATACCCTTTATCAGATTTTTTTTTTTACAAATATTTTTCTCAATCTCTGGCTTCCATTTCCAATTTTCTTTTGAAGAGCCAATTTTAATTGGGATAATCTACAATTTATCAGTATTTTTCATTTATGGTTTGTATTATTTTGTATCCCAGCTAAAAAATATTTAAAATACTCAAGGTCACAAAGATTTTCTTTGTTTTCAACTAGAAGTTTTCTAGATTTAGTTCTTATATGTATGTCTATGAACCACTTGGGGTTACTTTTGTAAATGGTTTGAAATAAGGGTTGAGGTGTTCTCTCTCTCTCTCTCTCTCTCCCTCTGTCATGCATACACTTATCCAATTGTCTAGGCACCATTTGTTGAAAAGATTACACTTTTCCTATTGAATGACCTTGGCATTATTTTCAAATATCAATTGACTATATATGTATGGGATTCTAATTACACATGTATTAGGATGCTTAATATTAGCCCACAAGCCACTGATGCGTCAATCATTTTTTAAAATTCTTTTTTCTCTCTGTGCTTCATTTTTGGATAGTTTCTATTGCTATAACATCAAGTTCATTGATCTGTTCTTCTGCAGTAACCAATCTGATATTAATTCCACCCAGTATATTTTTCATTTCAGATGCTGTCTTTTCATCTCTAGAATTTCTCCCTGGGTCTTTTTTCATATTTTCCATTTCTCTCTTCATCATGCTCATGTTTTCCTCTACCATCCTTGCCTGCTAATTCTATCATCTCTGTCATTTCTGTGTCTGTTTCTAATGATTTGTTTTTCTCTTGGTTATGGGTCACGTTTTCCTGCTTCTTTTCATGCATGGTAATTTTTGATTAAATGCTGAACATTTCCATTGTTGGTTGCTGGGTTTATTATATTCCTTTAAATAGTCTTGTGTTATGTTCTTGCACAGCATTAATATACTTGAAATTGGTTGGATCCTTTCAAGCTTTGCTTTAAAGCTTTTTTAGGACAAATTCAGAGCAGGCTTTAGTCTAGGGGTACTTTATCCCCACTACTAAGGCAATACCCTTCCCTTTCTGAAGATTCTACCTGATGCCTTGTCTACTCTGAGATCTTTCTACTTTGGCTGGTGATAATAGGAACTATTCCCAGTCCTCTGTAAGATCTAGGAATTGTTCCACCTAGTCCTTTTTAGTGATTATTTCCCTGACCTCAGGAAGTGTCCTCACATCCACAAAGAGAATGGAGCCAGCCCTCTGCATCTCTCTGGGGTTTTCTCTCTGAATACCTTTCCTCTCTGGTCCCATAATTTCTAGCCATCTTGGAATCCCGAAACTCTGACCTCTATCCTGAGTTCACTCTGGAGAATAGCTAACTGTCTGGGTCTCCCCTCCCTGTGCTGTGGCCTGAAAACTCCCTCCAGGCAGTAAGCTGGGGCAGTCTTAGGGCTTGTTTGCGTTCCTTCTCGCAAGGACCATACACTGGGGCTGCTGGTTGTCCAAGATCTGAAAACTCTAGCTTGTTTACAGTTTTGTCTGATTTTCTAGTTGTTTAAGGCAAGGCAGAAAATCTGGTCAACTTTTCTGGGAAAAGAATCTTACCGTGAACATTTCTGAGAATTTTGATAAGACTAATAATTTATTGTGAGCGGGGGGGGGGAGGACTTTCCCCCACCTCTCAAAAAAGTATCTCCCTCAACTAATATTTAAAAAGTATTTCTCGTGAAACAAATGAATTTAAAGGAGTTTAAGTAAACACACTCAAAAGGGGAAGAAAATTCTAAATTAGGTGAGAAAAATGGTGTAAAGAAGACTATCAGGAATACAAGAAAAATTTAGGAATCAAGCAGGTATTGAACTTGCCTGCTTTGGTACCCCTTACCAGGATTTCTCAAAACTTGGGCCTTTGTAGCAAAATTTACCTGAAAGCTTTTGCTCACCTCTGGGTTTTCACCACCTAACAGGGGGCTTGGCATCAGTAGCTTCTCAGAAAACATTTGCTGAGTGTGTCTAACTCTTCCCGGAATGATTAAGTGAAGACGCTGAGAGTGCACTAGAAGTACAGTTTTGGTTCTGACCCTTCTGCAGTGTGTCTTCCCTGGTTTCCAAGGGGAAGGAAACTGAGGCCAATAGAGGTTGCCCGCCTCCCACCACCACTGCCCCTCTTCCCAGATTCTGAGCCAAGCTGTCAGGAATGTGACCCCCCCCCCCAGGCCCCGTTTTCCTCCCAGGAGAACAGCGCAGAAGGGTCCTTTGTTCCAGGAGCTGCAGAGAGGTGAGTGGGGGAGGGATCCGCTGGGGATTAGGGAAGAGCCTGCAGGGAATTCCTTTCTCCCAGGGGCTCAGCAGGGGCTGGGGCAGGATTTTCACCTGCTAAGAGCCCGACCTGAGCTGCCTCCCACCTGCTGGGAAGCCCCAAGCCAGGGACGCATGGAGGCCCACCTGAGGTGGTCATTCTTAGGCCAACCCACCTGGGCAAAAGAGGAAAAAGGAGGAGGAGGAGTGGGTGTGGGGGGAAGGAAGGGAGGTGGAGGGAGATGGAGGCAGAGACTGTCAGACATTTTTAAAAGAGCACAAATGCACATGGCCACAAACATATACACACTCGCTCATGTGTGTGTGAATGAGGATTTATGTATATATGTGTTCAAGTGCATCTCACCCATTTATTGTTACTTCCATACACAGTCACATATACAAATGCACCTTCATCAGATACAGATACAGGACATACCTGCTCACAGAGCATGCAAAATCCACACGTACACTCACACATGTGCCCAGACCCAGGATCCCCCCGCCCACACAGTTATTCACATTCACAAGTGACATATGTACATCTTCATATGTACATGCATATACACATCCATGTACAAATATGCAGCTGGAGGAACACACGTGCACACGGCTGACCGTTGGCCCTGCTTGCCCCCTCCCCCCCCCACTGGCTGCCTTTTGTCCAACATTTAAGAAAATCCCCTCTTAGCAGTTTTGCAAGCCCATGCACGTGCATTTAGCATCCGTGCACCTGCTGGGTCTCCCCTGGAGAATCAGTGGCCATCTTCCCCAAGGGCCCAGAGCTGGGGGGCAGGGGCAGGGACAAAGGCAATGATACCACCTCCTCTTCAGATCTTTCCAGGTGCTTTCCTCAGCTGGGGTCTGAGTGAAAAACCTCAAGAGGTAAGACCCCAGTTTACAGATGAGTAAACTGAGACCTCATGGTGCATAAAGAGTTGGTGCATGGGGAGCGGATGTGGCTCAAGAGATGAGTGCCAGCTTCCCATATGCGAGGTCCCAGGTTCAATCCCCAGCCCCCAGTACCTCAAAGAAAAAAAAAAAAAAAGAGTTGGTGCAGGCACCCAGATATCACGTGGTTTTTAAAGTAGAACACACTATTTGGTTTTGCTTTATTCCTTCCCAGGGGGTGATTTTTTAAATTATTATTATAATAGTTGACAAGCAAAAAAGGTATCTTTTACCCCTATCCTACTCTGAAATAAGCACTATCCTGAATTTGGTGCTTATCAGTCATTATTTCCCTCATTTAGCAAATAATTATGGAGCTGACACTGTATACAACACAAAAATCCCTGTTCTCATGGAACAGTCAAGTGGAATGCATTTCCAGCCACCTTCGCAAAAATTCCTAAACTACATCTGGTTTAACGTATCTGGGAGCTTTATCTAAATGCCATTGTCCACTGCGCTGTCTCTCAACTTCAACACTACTGATATATTGGACTGGCTAATTCTTTGTGGTGGGGCCTCCTGCGCATTGTAGGATGTTTAACAGAATCACTGCCCTCCACGCATCTGACTCCAGTAGCACCACAGCTCCCAGTTGTGATAACCAAAATCATTTTCAGACAATGCCCGGGGGCCAGGGCAGGTGCAAAGTTGCCCCGGGTGGAGAAGCAGGGACCACGGTATACTTCCTTCTATGGCTTGCCCTTGTTCAAGGTCGGGTTGCAAGCCCCATCCAGGTTGCAGCCTGGAGCCCTCTTCCACGCAGATTCCCAACAGCAGAGTCTTCCAGTGAATGGAGAAATCGTCACCAGTTTCTCTCTCCTGCTGACGGGCCAGTAGATCGTTTCCTGTTTTTGCGTCTTGCATGCGGCACTGCTTTGAACATCCTTCTCCTAGACGGGATCTCTGACCAGAGGTGTGAGTTTCTTAGGGACACAGCCATCCATCTGCCAGGTCTTTCCCTCTAAACCTCTACTTTCATTTTAAAAACCAGTTCATGCCTGTACTTGCTCAGGCCCCTGAAATGGCCTCCTAGGATCTAGACCCAGTCCCAGATTCTCGAGGAAAGAGCAGTAGGCCAGAAATCAGTATACACAACTTGCACCCCCCACTTGTCACTGAGGTTGTGTGACCCAGCACAAGTCGCACTTCCTGGGACCCCGCTTTCCTCACGTGTACTCTAATTAACCAATGATAGTTGAAATGGATGGAGGACTTGCCTGCATGTCTCATGTAACACCCATAGCAATCTCAGGAAGAAGGCTCTGCTATCATCCCCACTTTACAGATGGGGACACTGAGGTGCAAAGAAGTTAAGTAACTTGCCCAGGGCCTTGCAGCTAGCGAGTGGCAGAGCTGGGACTGGAACCCAGATAGCCTGGCTCCTGAGTGCATGTGCTAATCCATTCGTTAATTCAATGACTCACTTATTCACCTAATATTTTATTGTGCACCTCCTATGTGCCACGCGCCATCCTTGGCGGTGATCAAGACAGCCACCTACCTCCCTAGCTTTCACCAAGCCTGCCACCTAACATTAGGGAACCAAGATTAATGTGTTTATTTTTTAACTTGTTTATGGACAGTGATAAGTGCTATGGGAAAAAAGTGGAGTAATAGGATACATAAGGAAGGATGGGAGGAAGGGTACTTAGGATGGGGTGGTAAGGGAAGGCATCTCTGAGGAGGCAACATTTGAACCGAGACCTCAACATGAAGGATAAGAGTCAGGCAAAGACCTAAAGAGTGTCCCAGGCAGAGGAACAGTAGGAGCAGAATCAGGAGCCATTCTGGAATGTTCCAGGACCAGGTGAGCAAGGGGGAGAGTAATGGGAGAGGAGGTTGGAGAGGGGCTAGAGGGCTGCACCCAGCTCCTCAGTGTGACTTCTTGGGCTGGCTTTGGGGGCCCTCCAGGTGTTCACTCCACTTTCCGGCTTTCCACAATGTGCACTCCAGGAGGAGGCAGGCCTGACAAAGGAAGGAAAGAGCAAATCTGCTTCACCCACGGGGACGGGTGCCGAGACCAGTGAAGGCTGGTCACTCGATTCCCAGGGTGGGGTGGGGGTTTGCTGCAGACAGAGAGAGAGAGAGAGAAGTCCTAGTTCTGTCATTTCCTTGGAACCACAGTCATTGGCCCCAAAAGATTCCTCTTCTAGCCCTGCCCAGCAAACCAAAGCTAGTCCCAATGGTTGGAGCATCATATTCCCGTTTATCTGGAATCCTGCAGCGTCATCACTGTGCATCCACACCTCCAAGAACCTGCCCTATGGAGAGAGCTTCCACTTCTTTTTCTTTCTCAGGGGAAAGGGAGATGGCTGGTGTGGGCTTGGGCTCCCAAGACAGGCTGACGGAGAGTCAAATCTGACCACCACTTCATGGCTGTGTGTCCCTGGGCCAAGGACTCAGCCTCTCTGAGCCTCCACTGCTTCATCTATCAAACCATGAAGGGTTTCAACCCATGTTCATTTCCACTTTCTTGGGGGCTAATTGTTCAGCCTCGGGAAGCAGGCTGTGCCACTTCTGCTGAGGGACAGTTTGAGTTTGCCGAGGGCTTGTTCAGATCTGCCTTGCCTTGCTTGGCTGGCACGATGAAGGCTTTCCTCACCTTTCCGTCTCCGGGGCACGTCATCCCAGGACCACTGTCTCGTCTTGGCAGGGTTATCCTCTGCCCCTCCACACCCCTGAGTCACAGCTTCCTGACCCAGGCTGTGGCTGCAGCAGTGGGGAGGGCACGGGTGACCTCGCTGGGGGCAGGGCTGTCGTGGGCTTCCTGAGGCCACGTCTTCCCCCTTCTCTTTCTTCTAGAGATGGAGTGAAGGGCTTTCACACTTGTCTGGGCTGACTCCAAGTGTGTGATCACTCTCCCTGGGTGTCAGCGCGGCTGGGAGATTTGTGATACCGCCTGGCTGCTAATTACTTCCCCTCTCCGTGCTCCTCAGAGCTGCAGCCACCACCTCCATCATCTCCACCTGCCAGTCTGCCTGGCTCTGTTGGCGGAGGAGAAGCAGGGATGGCTTCACCGGGCCCCGCAGCAAGAGGCCGGGCCACCTTTGCCCAGGTGTGCGCCTGCGGCCACACTCACAAGCTCGCCGAGTGCACGAGGGATCAACCCTCACACGCCTGCACGAAGACCCACCCACCAAGCAGGGCTTATCCAAAGAATACAAACATGTTTTAGAACAAAGCAACCATGTAATTCACCACATTATCAGATTAAAGGAGAAAAACTACATGGTTATCTCCATAAATGCTGAAAATGCAGATTTTTGAAATGTCCTAGTCGGATTCCGAGAAGATCACATCTACTGGGAAGGCGCAAACCCACGGCAGTGAGGGTGAGGGGATTGGGAACCAATGGGGTGAGGATGGGAACAATGCAAGTCGGCCTCTTGCTGGCTGCTCCCGGCTTTTTGGAAAGGCACCGGTGTGGGCTGTTGGCCAGTGCACTGCCCAGCCCAGGGGTACCACCCGGGGGTCTGCACCTCTGAGCAGTCCATTGGAGGGAGGAAGGGGGTAGTTTATCGGTCCAGCTCCCTTCCTGCTTCTGTTTCCCATTGGTCTAAACTTGCCCTTTGGGTAGTAAACACCCTGTATTTCTGCGTTGCATCATGCAGCCCCTTTGGCGGCTGCTAGGGAAGCTATACCCTGTGGTATGGTGTTTCTCCTAAGTCCAGAAGTGACAGAGAAGCCAGAGGCTCTGGGCTTGTCGCTGCTCAGCCTCAGACAGCAGAACTGCATGAGCCACATGGAGTCTGCCGGCAGCTGCGGTGGCTGAGGCTGAGCAAATAGCTAAGGTCTGGGAAGCAGGTGAGGCCAAGAGGATCTCAGGAGACTCGTAGGTATGTCAGGTGCCATTGATTGCCACTCCCATTCCTGATAAAAACTCAGCAAGCAGCATACTTATCGGTGAAATATTAACAACATTCTCTTTAAATTCAGGACTGAGATAAAGTTACCCAGGATCACAACTCTCATTCAGTATTGTTCTTCAAGCATTAACCAATGCAATAAGACAAGAAAAAGAAGTAGAAGCATTTGGAAAGGAAGAAACATATTTGTCATTTTTATGTGATATGATTGACCACCTACAAAATGCAAAAGAAGCAACTCATAATTATTTAAATAAATTTTTATTCATTATATCCAAATCATCATTGCTTCCTTTCATTGCCTTTACATTTTACAAGCCAAGAAAACTCATATCCTCTGTTCCTTATACCTGCTCAACAATATCCCACCTCTTGACCTTTACCCCACCTTGATCATCTTCCTTGCAGTTTCTGCAGGTACAAATCCAATCCACAATGCAAATGCCACTGTGTTCTTTACAAAAGCTTCTCTTGTCCCACCACAAATAGATTTTCTATCTTCTAAGCTCACACAGTTTATATCATTCAGTCATTCTCCACAGTTCTCCAAAGGAACCCCTCTTCTGACCTTTTATCCTAGTTATTTGTGCCCATATCCTATCCACTGAACTAAGCCATGGGCACCTTGTGGGCAAAGATTGTGAGGAAAGAATATAGTTTAGTAGCTAAGATACTCTGGAGTTCAACTTCCATTTCTAGTGCCACTATTTATAAATTGTGTGCTCTTAGCCATGTTCTTGACTTCTCTGAGCTCTTTCCACAGGTAAAATTTGAGTGACTATTAGGGTTATTTTGAGGTTTACACTACACTAGTGGGCATTATATGTTCATTTATACATATATTTATAAAGTATTTAGCAAAGTACCTAATATGTGGTAAGTGATACTATTATTACTACTTGCTATTACTACTCACTTTTTTATCTGTATCACCTAGCACCATGCCTAATATATAATAGGAGTTCAAAAGATGCTTGATGAAAGAATCCCATTTACAGTCACTCAGTAAATGTATCTGGAGTCCCTTCTGTGTACAAGGCAATACACAAGATGATAGAGATGCAAGGATGAGTAAGAACGAAACCCTCATCTCCAAGAGCTCAAGGGTTCAGAGGAACACAAAGAACAAACAGAACACAAAGGCAGAGAAAGTCAAATCCAAGTACACTCAAGTGACGCCCACATCACTCCTGTCAGTTTTCATTTCACTTAAGATGTAAAATCTTAGACCACAGGATCCTTTTAGAGAAGCAGTCAAGAGCTTGAATCTGGAGTTAGACAACCCTAGGTTCAAAGCTTGGCTCCTGGAGTTATCAGCCAGGTGAATTTGGGAAAACTGTCTTGTCCCTGAGTCTTGGTTCCTCCTCTGTAATAGCAGTACCTACCGAAAGGAGACCATCAAACGTAAAGAAATTGGCACTGCCCCTGGCATCTATGAGGCACTCCATGCCAACATCCACTCCACTGTCTCATTCTGGAGCTGGGAAACCAGGCCCAAGCCATGACTATTCCCAGTCTCCTGGCTTCAGAGCCATCTTCACTGGTAGATTTCCGAGGTCCCAGCCAGCTCTGATAGCCCCAGAGCCCACGGAAGGTTCAGAAAGGTGAGCCACACAGTCTTCTCAAGCCCTCTCCAGTCGACACCAAGGCAGCATGAGCCTGGGCCACGGTTGCTGGATTGGCCCAAGGCAGCCCTACATTATTTCTAGTAAAAGCAGTGTTTCCTATTTGGCTGCTCTCCTTCCTCCCAGGTGAGTCCTCAGATACTCTGGGTCGCCTGCATGGCTGATTCCACCTACCTAGACCTCCTCATACCCATCCCCCTGGGCACCAGGGGTTTCCCTTCACTTACCCCAAACCAAAAAATGCGTTTTCTTAATGAGGTAGATCTCTCTGTCCTGACACGGACAGATAAATTAAGTGAAGATAAATTAAACGCAAAATTGGAAAATGTCACATTCTCTGCTTGGTCCAGCCCCACTTTCTAATTGTATATACCTAGAAAGAAAAATCTGGGAAAATATTAATCAAAATTGTTCCTGTTGATTATGTCTGAGGGTCAGATCACAGGTAACTGGGTGGTTGGGGGTAGGGTAAGGCGAGAGAGTGGTAGTAGAGTCCCTTTACATCCTTTTTTTGGTACCTTTTGAATTACAAACCATGTGAATGGGTTTTGATGTAGGCAATGCTTTTGTTAACAGGCAAAATAGAATTTTTGAAAAAAAAAAAATGATTTTGGGGGGTCTTGGCCAGTGTAAGAGGCCAGGGGGTCTGAGGGAGAGTGCTGGAGCAGGAAGGGAGCCAGAGGGGACCACCTGCCCAGGCTGGGGAAATTCCAACCTCTGCTGCAGGATGGAGTTCTGAAGCCAAGAGGAAGCTAGATGATGCCAAAGAGGTCCTTGCATCGCCACTTTTCCTAAAAGCGGATGTGTCTCAGAATTCACAGCGTGTTGCTGAATCTGGAAGGATACTCAAAGAACAGGTGTGACTGCCCCCCCCACACACACACACCAGGTAACCAGGTGGTTGGGGATGGGTGAGAGGATAGTAGTGGTTTTCTTTATACCCTCTTTTTGTACCTTTTGAATTATAAACCATGTGAATGTATTGCCTACTCAAAAACTAAATAAAATGTAAATGTGAGAAAGGTAATTTCAAAAGAGTACCATGAAATCCCGGTACAATCTATGTATAGATGTGTAGATAAGCGTAGCCGTCTGAAAACAATGAATTGATTTTAAAATACTCATTAGGAAACATTTGGAAAATACAAAAGGAGAAAAACACACAGATTTCATCCAGAGTCCCCCCCACACACAAAGACAACAGACATTAAGATCACAGCTTATTTCTTTCCAGTCTGCTTTCTAGGCATGAGTTTTGGGGGTTTTGCTTGTTTTTGGTTTTTTTAGGGGAGGGAGTTCTTATATTTTTGTACTTTGGGTGATACTAGAAATGTTAGAATTTTAGAAATTGCTTTTCAAGGATCTGAACATGGATAAAAGCTTACAGTATCGTATCCACTTATAACTTTGAACATCACTGTTAAAGGCAAGTATTGGGTCTTGGCTTGAGATGGGAAACCCTGAGAAAGCTCAGAAGAAAAGTCTGCCCCCTGCCAACCCTGAGGGGTGGGGAGGAGGGAGATTCAGGTGAGGCGGAGGGGTCAGAGGTCAGGCGAGTGGCTATTAACTGGGCTCCAAGCACGTCTGGTCATCACTCCATCCAGTGGAGACCGAGGTGGGGGGAGGGTGCCGAGAGGAGGCTGGAGGCGGCAGCTTGCCGCGCTGAGCAGGAGTGATGGGGCTGTGGGACGGGAGGAGGGAGCAGAAAAGAGGAGATGATGGATGGCAAGGAGGACAGCCTTCGACAGGAAAACTGTCAAGGAAGGGGGAGGTGAGTAGGGGGCTGTTCTCCCTCTTCCACTCCGGGGAGGGGGCATTTCTCGGGTGTGAATCCACAGAGGAGCAGGAAAGAGCCGGAGCTACTGTGTCCAATGAGCTCCCCAACCTTTCCTGAGCACCTACTGTGTGCATGCCCTGGGCTCAGAGCTGGGTGCGGGGGTGGGGGGTGGGAAGGTCAAGGGCCTGTTGAATAGCACTCAAAGGAAGGTGGGGGAGGGGCATCCCAGGTGAGGTGGCCACTGCGGGGACCCAGGAGCTATGGGTACATGCACATTTGGGATATGGGGGTATGTGTGAGAGAGATGGGTGGGGGGCTTGAGGTGGAGCTGGAAGATCACAGCCCCTGGTTGGGGGATGCCCTTCTTTTATGGGGGAGTGGGCTTGGTGGGGCGGAAGAGAGGAAGAGACATTAAAGCCTGAGAGTTGTTAACTTGGACATAGAGACTGAGAGCAAGAGAGTGAGGCAGAGAGGCTCAGGGAGGAGAGCGGACAGGCAGAGAGAAGGTGGAGGGAGAGACAAAGAAAGATGGAGGGGGGACCAGAGAGACAGAGAGGGGCAGGATCAGAGACACATGGGAGAGAAAGATAGCTGGCAGAGAATGGGGGAGAGAAAGGGAGAGGAGAAGGAGGGGAGAGGGGAAAGAGGGAGAGAGAGGAGAGAGGGGGAGAGAGAGGGGGAAGGAGAGGATGAGAGAGGGAGGGGGGCAGAAGAGAGAGGAAGGCAGGATGGGAAGGGGAGAGAGCTGGGATAGAGTGAGTGGGGAAGGGGGCCTGGCTGGCCTGGTGGAGGAGAGAGCAGGCGTGGGTGGTTTCGGGAGGGAAATGACAAATGAGAAAAGACAGGCAGGCAGAATGGCACCTGAAAGGGAAGGGGATGCAGGGGAATGACAGAATCCGTGAGGGAAAAGTGACAGTGGTGACAGCGGGTACAGTGACTGACAGGTGCACAGCACAGGCCAGGAGCAGTGTATGAGACCCCTGCCCCGTCCCGCACATCCTGATAACTTGGAGCCTCTCTGGCCCTGCTCCAACACATCCATCCACACCTTCTCTGGCTCCCTATTGCCTCCCAAATGGGAGCGGCCCTTCTGCTCTAGCATTCCAGGCCCTCCTCCAACTGCTTGCCCCACTCCTTGCCCCACCGCCCGCCTTTGCCCCGGGCCCATCTGAGGCTCCTGTCCACCTTTTCCCTGTGCCAAGCCAATTATAGACAGTGCCCAGACCAAACTGCATTTACCAAGTCCATCAAATGACGGCGGATTTCCTTTCTAAGTCCATTTATTTACGGATAAAGAGTAAGTTGATCTAAAGAAAAATGTTCAGTAAGTGTCGTCATGGGCACAGATCCCAAAGGTGGAACTTGACTGACGTTTGGGAACCCTCTAGAACACCTTCCCTGGTGCCTGGCTCTCTTCCGTGACTCCTGTTGCTCTAGGAGGGAGGGAGGAGAGTTTCGGGGAGGATACGTGTTCCAGGCAGAGCAGATCCCCCCCTTATCCTAAGCCCACCTCTTGCCTCGTGTCCATTTTCTGGCCCTCACCCTGCCTTTGCCTACAGAGAGCCATGGTCGGGGTTGGCCCCTGGGATTGCTGGCTGCAGCTGGGCAGTGGGGGCCCTGTCTCCTGCCCCACCCTCTTCTTCCTCTCACTCCTCAAGCAGTAGCCCAGGAAGGGTGGTGCAGGCATGGGGGATTGGGGTACCCGGGTCCACAGAGGAAAGACACCCCCCCAGGTAACGTGGGGTCCTCACCAAGCCATCCAGAGCCCAGCGCACCCCGCCAGGCTCCTTGGCCTCTGGTGCGTCCCCTCCCTCCTGCCCCAGGCGGCCTCCCTGCCCTCCCTCAGCTGGGACTTGCTGGTCTCATCTCTACCTCTATGTGTGTCCATCTCTGTGATTCTAAATCTCTCTCTCTCCCCTCTCTGCATCTCTTTCTCTCTTTTCTTCCTTCTTCCCTTGCCCCCCACCCCCCGACCCCAGCGTCCTTCCTCTGCTCCAATATCATCGGCTCTCTCGGTATGGACGGTCCTCAGTGCCTCTCTCTCTTTCTCTGACTCGTGTGTCTCCCTCTCACTTTGTCTTCCTGTTGTTTTACTTCTTTCTCTGTCTCTCTCTCTCCCCCTCTAATTGCCCATCCCGCCACTTCTCCCTTTCCTCCCTCTCTCCCGCCCACTCATCAAATTCCAGCTTTCTCCCACTCTCCTCCTCTCTTTTCCATGGCACATGCCTTCTCCTCACAGAAAAGCCCACACACACTCACACCCCTTCCACACTTACACCTGTGTACACACACTGTCACACTTACACATGTGTAAGTATACTGTCGCATATTTATATGCACGTCTCACACACTCACCCATTCTCACACTCAGCCACACACTTACATGCACACGCATGGTCACATCCTCACACGCGCACACACACACACACACAAACGCGCACACACACCTCACTCCAATCATCCCATCACCTTCCAACTAAAAGCCTCCCAGCCCCCCACCCAGGCCCTCCCAGATGGGTGGGAACCAGTCCAGGGTCTGCAGTGGCCCCGCCCAGCCTGGGCTGGGAACGGGCATCTTCCCGAAGCTGGAAGGGGACGGGGACAGGGACTAGACAGGGGCCGAGAGGAGCAGAAGGTGGTGGGAGAGAAGCGGGGCACCCCTCCAGCCTGGACTCTGAGCGCCGAGCATGTGGCCAGATATTATTTTAATAAATTCGGCCCATCGTGCCCTCACACCAGCTGCTGCACACCCTCTCTCATCCTGCAGATCTCATTTATTCCTCATTAGCAAAATCACCTGTTTGTCAAATAGGGACAGCTCGGTGAGACATTAAATTGCGCAGAAGCTGAGGGGGGCTTGGGGACCGCGGTGGGTGGCAGGCAATGGGGAGGGCGATGGGGAGGATGGGGGGGCGGAGGTGACCTAGACATCAACTTTGTGCCAGTGCCCTGATGCTGGCAGCCCCATCCTTACCACCAATATCCCCAGGGGGTGGAGAGGGGTGGAATTGGGGCTGGAGCCGGGACATCAAATTTCCCAAGGACACCCGCTGGTAAGGGAGCCAACAAAGGTTGCCTGTGGGGGGCAGGAATCAGGCAGCCCACTTCCGCCCTGCGTAGGGCTGGGGCAGGAGAAGGAGCCCCCCAATGGTGGATTTGCACACAACAATGGTTGCATCTCCCCAACAAGGAGAAGCCGTATCTATTCGTGGTTAAGCACACAGGAGCTAGAGTCAGGCAGAGTGGGGTTCAAATCCCCCTTCAGCCCCCTTTTGGCCGTGCTAGCTCAGACAGCTCACCTCACCTCTATGAGCCTCCGTCCGGCAGCTGGAAGATGGAGCTAATGCCAGTAGCTACCTCGTGGCGTTGTCAGATGATTACTCAACAACACTGCATCCGGCGCCTGGGCCAGAGAAAATGATCGGCCTCATCATTTGGCCACATCAGCCTGCAGCCAGGTTGGGAAGACGGCTGCAATTTCATCACAGCCTCTGACGCTCTCATCGCCCCTAGCTTCCTCCTTGAAACCCCCTCTCCACAGGCTTTCAGGCTCTACCACCAGCACCCCGTGTTTCTACTCTGAACTGCAAGCTCAGGAGGTCAGGGTCCATGGCTGCTTTGCTCACCTCTGGCACAGAGCTGTTTGTTGACTGACTAATGGACCAATGCCTGCCTCCCTCACTGATCACCATTCTCGCTGGATACAGACGTCCTCCAACGGTCTAGCCCAGAGCTGTCCTCTAGAAATAGAATGCAAGCCACAAATGTGATTTTAAAGTTTCTAATAGCCTCATTTTAAAAAGTAAAAAAGAAACCGGTGGAATCAAACTGAATCATCTATTTTATTAACCCAATCTAGCCAAATATCATTTCAACATATCATACATTTTAAAAATTTCTAGTGAGCGATTTTAAATTCTCTTTTTCGCTCTGCCTTTAAAGTCCAGGGTGTGTTCTCTTCTTAGCAGCACATCTCAATTCAGACTGGCCTCGCTGCAACTGCTCAGTGGCTACCGTGTCCGACCACTCAGCTCCAGGCCCTGGCTGGCAGCAGCCCTGGGGAACCTGCTAGAAAGGCGGAGTCTTAGACTCTACCTAGGTCTTCTAAATAAGAATCTCTCTCCTTTTTTAACTTTTTATTTTGAGATCGTTGTACACTCACATGCAGTCGTGGGAACCAACACGGCGAGGTCCCCTTCCCCCCGCTTCCCCCAGTGCTAAGCTCTTGCACCACTCTAGCGCCATATCACAAGCAGGATATGACACACTTATAATAATCACGTACCTGGTTCTGATCTCAGCTGCCCTCACTTGGGTGTGTGCATTTAGCGCTTGAATTGCATACGGAGTGGGGCGCCCACCATCAGCCACCATACCCCCCCCTGGGGGACCCCCAGGCTGCCCTCTCACAGGCACGGCCACCTCCTCCCACCCCCTCACCCCCCAACTCCTGGAGAAGATCCCCAGATGATTCACGTGCATGTTAAGTTTGAGAATCAAATGCTGAGAGAGTTATTCTCTTCCCCATTTTCTTTCTATCCTTTTGATTACTTGAGGAATAAAGTCTTTGTTTAGAACGAGTTTTTCCTTAACGTGAAAGTCTCGCTAATGCCCCGTGTGCCCCTGAAGAAGCTCCTGGGCCTCTCGGAGCCTCCCTCTCCTCCTTTGTGCAGTGGGGGCCACCATCACATCCTCCCGCACAGTGTTGCTGAGAGAATTAAATGAGACAGTGCTGGAAAGTGCTTCTCAAGGGGAATCTGCCTCTCAGGCTTCCATTCTCAAATACTAGACTAGGATGTTCATCGCAGCATTCTCTGTAATGGGGATGTTTGGAAACAACCTCCACTTCCAACGGCAGCAAAGGGCTGGATTTAGTGGCAGTCCAACCACGCAAGGGAGTATCTTGAGCAATTTCAAAATTCAGGTCGTAGGGGCCTGCCCAAGGGGGCCAGTCATGCCATTGTGTTAGTTTTTTAAATTGGAAAGAACTACATGGTTCAAGTTCTAACCCCTAATCCTGTGAATGGGGACTTATTTGTACACAGGATCTTTGAAAATGTGATTAGTTAAGTTGAGGTCAAACTGGATTAGGGTGGGCCCTGGTTCAATGTGATTGGAGGGTGGTCCCAGGATGGAGGCAGAGACTGAGAGATGCCACCACAAGCCAAGGAGTGCCATGGATTGCTGCCCACCCGCCAGAAGCCAGGGGAGCGGCGTGGAAAGCGTGCTCCCCTTCAAGAGGAAACGTGGTTCTGCTGACACCTTGATTTTGGACTTCTAGTTTCCAGAACTCTGAAATAATAAATTTCTGTTATTTAAACCAAAAAAAAAATTTTTTTTTTTTAAAAGAAATACACAGTCGATGTAAACATTCAAAGAGTTCAGAAAAATATCATGTGAACCTGAAAGGCCCCTTTTCCTCACTCCCATCAGCCAACCCGACTCAGAAGAAATTGTTGATCACAATGTCGTGTGTGTCTTGTCAGGCATTTTCCATATGTATACAAACACACAGACATGGTGTGCGTGCGTGTGTGTGTGTGTTTGTACAAAGGCGTCATGCTGCCTATTCCAATCAGCAACTTGCTTTTCTCACCCAACCCTACATGCACTAGGTTCTTAAGTGAGAAGAATAAGTTACAAAATGACACCTTCAGTATGATTCCAATTTTGTAAATATATGCATAGAAAAAGATCTGGAACTCCATATCTGAAAAATAAATAAGCAACACAAGCTAGTAGCTGTTGGCGGCGGGGGGAGGCTGAAAACTGAGGTTTGATACCCAGTCCTGTAAGGTACAGAGTGTTCACCTTTCTGAGCCTCAGTTTCCCCTCCTGTAAAATAGGATATAGACAGTGGTTCTCAACCAGGGGTAATTTTGCCCCCCAGAGGACATTTGACACCATCTGGAGACTTGTCTGGGATGTTACAACCGGATAGGGGCTGCTTGCGGCAGCTACTTAAATGGGGATGCTTCTAAACATCCTGCCACCCACAAGGGATGATCTGGCCCCATCTGCCAATGGTGCCCAAGTGGGGAAACCCTTGACATAATATCCCCTGCACACCTCACAGGGCTACCGTGAGATTCCAGGGGGTGCTGGAAGGAAGCCATTGCTATCACCACCATCATAATGACCATCATTTATGGTGGCTAGGATTGTCAACAATTGTGAACCTCGGAGATGCGTCAGCTGTCCGAGCCTGAACTCACGGACGCCACTGGATTGAGCCGCCGTCCAGGTGAGTGCACGTCTGTCACAACATTTGCTCCAGGGACCAGGCCATGGAATCAGCCGCCCGTGGTCGGAGGCAGCAGGGCGCGAGGTGGGCGAGCGGGCTGGCCGGGGCATCGGCAGGGCTGGCATGGCGCCCCCGCCGGGGGCTGGCCAGCTGGCCGAGCCCTGAGTGGGGACCCAGCTGCCCAGCCTGGGCCCCGGCCCGCTCTGCCTTCCCCGGCTGCTCCCTGGGAGCAGGAATTAACACGAAGCCGTCCTTTGCACCTCCGAGCTCATTAGCTCCCCAGCCTCATTCTCCACCGAAAGCTGGAGATCTGCTTGTGGCATCACGCTCGACTGCTGGGCCTGTGATTGCGGCCCCGCCGTCCTCCCGGGATCCCACCCGGGGCCGCGCCTTCCCATCTGCCTCCCTGCTCCAAACCCTGCCCCTTTGTCTTCGCTCCACGTCCCCACCGGTACCTTCTCGTCTTTCTTCTCTCTGTGCCATCGTGGCGGCGGGCACCAGTCTCCTGCTCCTAGAAAAACAGACCTTGGGCTCTGAGCCTCTTCTTTCCTTCCCCTTTAAAAAGTGCACCCCTCCCCAGAGGATTCTAGCCGTGGCCTGAAAAAAAGACCTTGGAGAAGGTGATTCCACAGATGTGAAAACTGAGGCCCAGAGAGGGTGAGACTTGCCAGAGGTCAAAGGGTGAGTCCGAGCAGAATGAGAATCAGCCACGCGTTCATTCCCTAAATCTTTATGGAAGCACCTTGGTACTGCCCGACACTGTGCTAGACCTCGAGAAGGGAGCAGTGAACAAGACAGAGCCTGGGGGGGGGACATGGGGAGAAGACACTGAGGCCGAGGGCGGGGTTTGGGCCCAGGCCTCGAGCGGGGAACCGGCACAGCTGGCTTCCCAGCGCCCAGGCTCCTCCCTCCACCCCATCACTAACCTCTTGCCTCAGCTGTGGTCCCTACCCTTGTGGAACTTTCATTTGAGAACAGGGGGTGGCAAACTTTTTCTGGAAAGGGCAAGATAGTAAATATTTTAGGTTTGGGGGCCATATTCTCTCTGTCAGAACTACTCAGCTCTGCCTTTGTAACTCAAAAGACCATACAATTGGCAAATGGACGTGGCTGCGTCCCAATAAAACTTTATTTACAAAAACAGGTGGTGGGCCGGATTTGGCCCACGGGCCATAGTCTGCTGATCCCTGGTCTAGAGGTTTCCTAATCCTTATATTTTTCCCAGCCAGCAGCTCCACTGATTTCCTTCTGTGTCTAATTACGTGGGATTATATTTAGAAGGCAAAGGCAATTTCCCTCCTTCACTTTCCCTACCCAAGGGATGACTGGGCCAAAGGTTGACCAGAAGGCCCAGCCCCCTGGAGGGAAGTAGGTAGAGACCAGGCCTAGGAGGCTGAGTGGGGCTGAATCTGCAAGTGAGGTCTAGCGCTGGATCCTCATTCCCAAAGACCAGGCCTCCCAGCTTCCAAGCTGGGATCTTCCAGCTCCACGGCACAGCCCCCTGCAGTGCCAAGGCCCAGGGAGGTGTCCTCTGGCTGGAAATCCAGGGACCTGGTTTCTTTACCTGGCTGGGGCTCTTGGAGTGAGTGCCTCAGTTTCCCCCATGTTAGCACTAGGGGCACCTGGTCTTTCCCAAGAGCGGCAGCCAGGTTAGTCCGAAAGCGTGCGTGTACATGTACATGCCATCCCCAGAACTGCTCATTCTGAGGGGCTGGTGGGAAGACACACCCCTTTCACCTGCGTAGCAACCCCCACTGAACGCGAGTCACCCACACTGGGGCAGGACAGGGCGGTGAGCTGGCTGAGGGACCCCAGGCTAATCATGCCGCCTCTCGGAGCCTCCCTCCCTCCTCTGTAAGAGGGGGCTCACAGTGAGGCCGAGACGCAACTGCCCCGGAGGCCATGAGTGCAGCCGGGCAGGCGGCTCACAGGGAAGGAACAAGTCCGCTACTGTCCTAGCACTATTTGATCAGAACACTCTAGGTGGAAGGCTGAAGGGAACTGTGCCTCGCTCTCCTTTACAGGGGAAGAGACTGAGAAGAGACCGTGGGCCTGGTGGAACGGATGACGCGGAGGGCCACCCGGCCCCAGACCCGGCAGGCCTCCCCCAGAGCCTGGGGGCGTTGGCTTCTGATGGGCCTCAGCGGTCAGCCCTCCGCGAGAACCGCCCTTGGCAGAAGGGAGAGTCCCCCCACCCCGGCTCACTCCCGGGGCAGCGAAGAGCCAGAGGCTGCCTGACACGGGTACCAAAGCCCAGGCCTGGCCTGGCCTCACTTCCCCACACGTGGTGTTCTTGAGGGCACACCCCAATAAAGCACCTGCATGCAGTCCCAGGGAGGTCTGTTTCCCGGGGACCCCACCCTAAGCCACCTCATCAGCAAGTCCTGGCTCCTTCCTGGCCCCTACACCCACCCCATCACGGGCTCTCGGCAAGACCCTCTGTCCCTGGAGAGAATGGCAATGTGGGCTGCGGAAAGCAAAGACTTTCTGTAGCTGGAAGGAATCAACATGTGTGAACAATGGAAACTGCCAGAGCCAGAAAGGGTGGGATGCTTGGCCACGCCCAGGCTAGCCCAGGGAGCTGGGAGCACTCAAAATCGGGTGTGCCTCTGAATCACCAGGAGGAAGGATGAGTGCTAAAATATGGAGTGCTCAGTGCTGGGGAGGTCTGAGGAGGGGCCTGAGATTTTGCATTTCTAACAGGTTTCCAAGTGACACCGGTGCTCCTTGCCTGGGGACCACTCTCTGAGAGCCACTCGCTGAGTGGAAAAGGGCACAAGGTCTGAATTCAGAGTCCTAAATTTAAATCCTAGCCCACGGCATGATCTTGGGCAAGACTTGAACTCTCTGAACCTCTGTTTCTTTTTCTTTTTTCTTTTTCTTCCTCCATTTCACTGTGTGGGAAATGGACTTGGAGGGACCCACTCTGCCGGGTTCACTGGAAGATTGAAAAGATCACAAAGTTAAAAACCCAGCACAAGGCAAGCGCACAGAACACAGACTCTGTAATCAATGTGTGCCTATGCTAGATGCGGCACATGCTCAGCAATATTTTCATTTCTGATCAGAGTTGGGCCTTTATCCTCGATGCCCAAGACTGCCTGGTGCTGTCTGCCTTGGCCTCTTTGCTGGGTGGCTGTCCCCATTTTCGAGAGGAGCAAACTGAGGCAGTGCCTCGCCAGTGCTCCGAGGCACAGGCAAGGATCCATCGTTCTCCCAGCTCCTCACCCTCATCCTCCGCAGGGTTGCCCCTCCCGGAGCCGGGGCCGGAGCTGGGCTTCCTCTGGCGTGAAGTCTTCCCAAACAAGGAGAGAATAAAGAGCTTTCTGTCCACATCAGAAGAAAAACAAACCCCCACTGCCCTCCTTTCCCCGCTAAGGAAATGATGGATCTCTGTTATTGTTGTTGTTGAAATCACTACCAGGGGAAATAGATCAAGGGACATTTTGCCTGCGAGAGCACTCGCTGTGTCACGGAGGGAAAGAGTCGTGCCTCCACCATGCCTGTCTTCCTGCACGCTCCTATCCCTCTCCCCCAAACCGCGGGTGGGGGCAGGCCTGGGCTTCCAAGGGGCCAGAAGCCAATGGCCCTGGACAGAGAAGAGTTGATGAGGCCATGGTTGGGGGAGGGGGCAGTTTTTAGCTCCTTTCCCCCCTTCCTGCCCTGCTACTCCCAGCCTCAAGCCATGGGGGAGTTGGGGTGGAAAGAATTTGCACCGAGTTTAAATTCCAGTACACTAGATTTCCCACTGTGTGACCTGGGGCAAGTCTCCTAAACCTCTACGAGCCTCAGTTTTCTCATCTGTGAAACTGGGATAAGCTCAGCTCCTCCAGAGGATTAAATGACAGCAATCATGTATATGAAATAACTAGCAAGTAATAACAATAGCTAACATTTACTGAACACTTTCTTATGTGCCAGGCATTGTTGTAAGGGTTTTATATGGATACGCTCATTTAACCTTTACAAAAACCCTGTGAGGTAGGCAATACTATTATCCACAAGTTACAGACGAGGAAACTGAGGCACCAAGAGGTTATGTAACTTGCCTGAACTCACTGGACTAGAAAAAAGGCACAGACAGCTGGGCTCCAGGTCCTGTTCCTAACCAGTCCCCAGTTCTACACACATAATAGATGCACAGTTAAAGCTCATTCTTTTTTTCCCTCTCTTTTCTTTTGATTCTTTTTGCTTTCCAGCCCTCTGCCCTGGTCCTAAATCCAGCTGTTCCTAACACTCAAAGATTTGTGTGTCGTCATGCCGACACCCAGGTGCTGGTGACTGAGGTTATTTTCTTCCCTGTTTCATCACGCAGTCACTTCTGGTCATTTCTACGTGATTCGCCGTTTGATTGACCACAGGACTCACCGTCGGTCCCAATGCCATTGGGAAGAAGGCCCGGAAAACATCAAGGGTCACTGTTACAGGTAGCACGTCTTGTCGTTAAAAGCCCGAGAGCCATTCAAAACCTTTGCCTTGGGCAAACAGTCCCAGGGTCTATCCTAAAACTCTCCTGCTCTGATCTTGGTCTAGCTCCTCTGGGTCCCAGGAAGATGTCACCGGCCCCGCATGCCGCCGTCACACCCAGAGTGAAACGGCTTCGTCGTCAACCCCCTGGGTGCCAGGTCCAGCCCCGAGCCTCACAGAGCCTCCGGGGAGCCCCCGCCCGCGGCCTTCTCCCTCGAGGGCGGCGTGCTGTGCCCGGCCCGGGAGGGCACACGATCCCATGCCTCTCATCCCTCGCCGAGTTCAGATAAATCTCGCCCCCTCTCCTTCCGCAGCTGAAAGTCGTCAGGTCTAGCTAGGGTTTCTCCCACTTATGCAGCTCATGAATATTTACCAGCATCTGCCGTGGAGGCGATAAAGCCCTACCAATCCTTGACAAATATGGCCTAATCTTTTCAATTTCGGGGTGCAAATATGCCTTCTGAGTCCTGTTTGTCACCTAGATTAATGGCCCAGGGTCCCATAATCCTTTGGTGCTAATTCAAGTGGTGGCTGGCCGGCGTGTGCCTGCCAGGGGGTGCTGGGGTGCACACACACACACACGGGAAGGAGTGATTAGTCATGTGAGGATTACTTGCAGTAAGTGTGCATGTGTGTGAGTGCGGTTTGTGTGTCCATCTAGCTGCACATGTAGCCCGTGTCTTTTGTACTGTGACTCTGTGTTTACAAGTGCTTGGGTATGTTGTAAGTGTGTGTGTGTGTGCGCGTGGGTGTGCAATGTGGACACTGGGAGTGTGCTTGTGTATCCCCTGGGGAGAGGCACACATACAGGTGAGCATTCCATCTGATTTTCTCCCCTTGGTGTGGATGGTGGTAGAGGCTCTAGAACAGGGGTTCTTAACCAGGTGTCCACAGACCCCCAAGGGGTCTGTGAGCTTGAATTGAGAAAAAAACCAACGTATGATCTTTATTTTCTCTGACCTCCGGTGTTGAGTGTCATAAAACTATCTGCCGCTGCATTCTGAGAAGGGGGTCCGTGGATTTCACCTGACTGGCAAAGGGGTCCGTGGAACAAAAAAAGGTTAAGAACCCCGGTCAAGAAGGTGGTCACAGGTGGGGAGAACATGGGGAAATACCATCTGCAGGGGGAAATTCTTCTGGAAATATGTTTGCGGTCTGTTTGAAAAGCAAACACATGTCCCACGTCCTCTGGGGCCATTCTGGAGTCAGATATTCTCCGTTGCTGTCACTGTAAGAAACGTGCAGTCAGATGTCTACATGGAAGATCTGGAGCTTACAGCCCAGGAGAGGAGATAAAATGTGTGTGTGTTTCACTGGTTTTGCTCTAGTGTAGACAGATCCACAGTGGATGGTCTGCTTTGCCTGTATGGCTCTCAACAGCCTTCCTAATTTCACCGAAAACTTGGGCTGAGACCTCGTGGATCTGGCCTGTGGATATTCTCACCATCTCCGTTTCCTTATCTCTCAGGTCTGTCCTCAGAGTGGTCCAGCAGGAGCTGGGAGAGAGAGAGAGATATGAGATCCCCCCACAACCGGGAACAACCACAATCCTCCGCCGTCTCCCCGTCTCCTTCCCACCACCAGCACCCGCGGCGCTCACCTGCGAGGGCAGTGAGGCAGGGTAAGTAGCAGCCTGGCAGGTGGACAGGGGCAGCCCAGCCCGGGATGGGGCTGGAAAGGCGGCAGTGACGTGGCGGGCAAGGAGCCTGGACCCAAATGGGACCAGTGTAGGAGGCCCACCCTCACGGCATGAAATAACTCCATCGTGTCAGACAAACCCATGATCAAACATAAAGATGAAATTGCCCCCATCCCCATCCCAAGCTTGAAGCACATGCTTTCCGTTTGTTCCTTCAACAAATATTTCTCCAGCACCAACTACGTGTGCATCTAGGCACAACACAGCTGCCGCCCCTCACGTTCCTACCTGGCCTTGTGTTTGGGCTGAGAATACTGACGGAGGAAGCAGGGCCACCAGCCCTGGGATGGGGACAAGAACCTGGTGTCCTGAGACCTGAAATGCAACGTGCCAAGAGCTGGGGTGGAACAAGTGGGGAGTTATGAGGGAGGCCCCACCCTTTGGCAGAAACACCAAACACGGGGTACGTGTATTTGCAAAGGAAGAGAGCTTTGTGGACAAATTTATCAATCCTACCAAAACGTATTTCAGAAAGGTGCCGGGCACAGGAAACATAGCTCAGTGGTCAGCAGCATTGGCTCTGGGGTCATAGGACGCCAAGTGTGAATCCTTGCGAAGACTCCTCTAAGTTGTGTTGCCTTGAGCTGGTCGTTTCTCTTTTTTATAGCTCAGTTTCCTGCAAAGTAAGTGGGAACAAAAAGCCGCACACGTACTCCCTGGCATGCAGTGCGGGTTACACGAGGTAGCCCATGCCTGATAATTGGTATGTATTCATGACTGTTAACCACTATCATCAGCATCATCACTATTTTCCAAGGCCCCTCGCTGTTGATATCCCACCCTCTCCTCCCCCAGCCAGGAGGAATTTCAGGAGTTCAGTCCGTAAACGTCCCTCCTGTGAACCAGCCAGTGAGGAAAGGAAATTGTTTGAGACCCTTCTCCCATTTGTTAGGAAAGTTCTGGATCGAGGAGCACCCAAGCCCTGCCAGCAGGGAAATACAGACCGCAACTGGCACCCCACCTCTGGAGACCTGCCTCCCGGGAATGGCTTCCTCCAGTCGCCCGCACAACTCCCCAGCACGGATGGACAAATGGACCCCTCCTCCTGCACTGCCCAGCCCACCCCATGGAGGAGGCCCTGCGCCGAGGACGCAGGCTTCTCCATCTCTGCACAAAAGCCAGAGGGGTGCGTGGTCGCACACAGAGGAAACAGGCTGGATGTGCATATCTCGGCCTCTTGAGCACAGAAATCTTCCTCCTTTCCTCCCCAAGAATTGAAGGAAGCCCTCCATAAACAGGTGAGAATGTCTGCCCCGTTACCCGAGCCCCTACGAACCCTGAGCTTGTGTGATGAAAACAAGAGGCTCAGCTCTCTTCCCGAATGCTACTCATTTTTCAGACTGCACCATCTCCTCTCTGGGAGCGTCTCACCGGCAACCAGTCCAGCCGCACACCTGAGCCAACAATCTCCACACCTGCCCGTCGGCTCCTGGAGGACGGCTAGGCCAGGGGAGCTCCGTGGGACACTCTGGGCATCTGCCCTGGCCTGAGGATGGAAGGAACTGTTGGCTTTTATTGGGGTGGCTGCAGTGTTGCAAGAGGAGGGCACAGAGGTTGTAGTAGGAGGCCCCTAAAACGTCCCCAAGGATCGCCGCTCCCAGGGGCACCCAGCTTCCTGCGTGAAGCCGCCAAGGTGGGGGATAATCTGTGTAGCAATAGATAACACAGAGCTTGAGCACGGGCCATCAAGCCAGCCTGCCTGGGTTCAGGTCCTGGTTCTGCCCTTTCCTCGCTTGGACAAGTCACTTAACTTCTCAGCAACTCAGTTTCCTCAACTGTACAGTGAGGATCATGGAAGTAGCTACCAGCAGGTAGTGGTGGGGATTCAATAGCTAACATACGTGTAAAGCGTTTGGTACATAGGAAGCCTTCTCTAAGCGCTGGCATTACCTGTGCTGAAGACCTGAGACTTGGATGGCTCAGGTGACAGGTGCATAGAGACCAAATGTGCTGGAGAAGGTCCCACCCAAGCCAACAGCCTTGAGTTCAGTAGCCAGGCTTAGTAGCTGCACCACATCTACCGTCTTCGGTAGCAATGAACTCGTGCATTCTGGGTAGCCTATCTTTTAGTCCGAAATCCTACGAAACAGGTAATGTGGTAGGCTGTTTCTGAAGATGGCTGCTTGGACTCCTTCCCGCCCTGGACACACGTGCCACTCCTCCCATCAGGAGCTGGCATCTCGCTCCCCACTCCTGGAGCCCGGTGTTGCCTTGCGACTTGCTCTGACCAACAGAATGCAGCGAAGAGGACATTCGAGCCCAAATCTTAAGGGACCGGTCGCTTCCACTTTCTCCTCTCCGAAGCCAGGTGCCCTGAGAAGTCTGACAAGCCCGAGACAGTCAGGAGTAGCAGCAGATAACTGGAACGGAAACTATGATTTTATTTTCTATTACACAGAGGAGTCAACTGACCAAAGTAATACAGCCAGTGGGTGGTGGTGCCAGGACTTGGCCCTGGAGAGCCTGGCTCTGGAGCCTACAGCGCTAACCACTACCCAGCCCCCAAGCCAGGTGTGGACTGCCCCTCCTTCAGAGGTCTCTGGCCCACCCTGAGCACACTTCTCATGAGTAAATAGTCTTGTGGCCATGTGTCACCCTATGCCCAGTGGCCTCTCTTGAATTGCATGAGTATATGTTACTCTTCTCCAGGACAGTGAATTCATGATCTGAACCTCCAGCATATAGGAGATGCTCAGAAAATATGGGTTGCTTTGATTTATAGGGTGTTTTGTACTTTTCCAAACCTTTTCCTGTCCATTGCCCCTTTTGATTTTCACCAAAACTCAGTGGGGGCTGCAAGGCAAAGAGAGAAGGCCTTGTTGAGCTGATGACGTGTGTCTGCCAGGATCAGAAAACACTGGCCAATGGGTGTGAACAGGTGACCCCAGCAAAGGAAAACAAATGACCAGGCTGGTCGTTGCTTCTCAGGGCAAGTTGATGCAACACTGAGGTGCTGTTTACGACCCCACACTATTTTTTAAAACTCCAGCAGCCAATGCCGACAACGGGGCAGGGAAATGGCACCAGCAAACCTCATTAACGCCCCCGGTTGACTGGTGCGAGCTTGTGCAAATCCACCTCCAACGGCAATCGAGGAGAAGCTTGTTATTCAACGTCGTAAACCCACATGTCCTTCGGGATCTTGGTGAGGAAGAGAAGTCATCCCCAGATGGTTCAGAGCTGCTTATGAAGATGTGGGGAGAGGTGACATCCCACCCCCACTGCTAGGGACAGCGGAAGGACATGGTGCTGCCAGAGCCCAGTGGTGGCTGGAAACGAGGTCTCCCGACAGGAGCCGTAGTCTGGAGGGACAGCCACTGTCCAAGACGTGACTCAGAAGCAGGAGGGGAGCCAGGAAGAACTACGCCCACCTCTCCCCTCCTGTCCACCCGCCTCCTGCTGGTGTCTCCCACTGGCTGAGGCCAATGTAAGTCGGAGGGCAAGAGGGTCCGTCAAGTCCGCTCAGCAGGCATCAGCCCCCCGGGACACAGAGCAGAGCAGAGGTGAATGAATGGGTCAGCAGGAAATAGGCAGTACCCCATTCAATGCATTAAACCCTCCCTGGGAAATTTATTCTAAGAAAAATAATTATTAAAATAAATTTCCTCAAAAGTCAAGGTAGATGCACAAAGATGTTCACGCAGTGCTATCTATAATTCCCCAAATCCAGATTGGGGGAGCTCCTAATCCAGTGCTCTTTCTACCACATAGTACCCCCCAGGGACACCGCTGCTCTGGGAAGAGGTTCTTTTACTTGGCCCCCCAGACCTTCAGGGTTTCTGAGACCCCAGAGGAGAGTGGAGACATTTCATCTGAATTCCAGAGCTTTGTCTCCAGGATGTTTTCCCAAGACCGCTGCATGGAGATCAAAGCCACACATGCTTTTGGAGGGCTGGGAAACGCCTTTCCCAAGAGTGACCTCCTGTTGAATAGTTGCCAGCACTGAGCAAGGTGGAGAAGGGAACAAAAGCCAGGGTCCTGGCCCCCTCATTCTCTCCAGGACACCCATTGAGCAGAGACAAAGCAGACAAATTGCTCCAGCTCCCCAAGAGCCAAGCATGCCTTGGCTTTGGGACGCGGAAGCCCAGACCACAAGCGGGGAGACGTCTCTCTGCCTCCCTGAGGATGCTGCAGCTCCTGGCTGCAAAATCAGGGCAGTGGCATAAGTAGCATCTGTTACCAGCTGGCCCTCCATGCCCGGCCTGAGCTGAGCACATCACCCCAGCCTTAGGAGGCTTCCTATTACACCTGCCTTATGGGGGAGGGAACAAGGCTCAGAGAGGTTGTATCACTGCCCAAGCACACACAGCCTGGAAGTGGCAGGGCTGGGGTTCTAGCTCCAGAGGGGATGTTCCTGACCTCTGAGATCTCCAGCCTCCCCCTCAACACCACCCCCACTGCCCCCCAGCCGGGCTTGGACTGGCAAAGGGGAAGGAACAAGTACTTAGTACACCCTAACTCTGTGGCAAACACCATTATTTAATCCCCGACCTGGCCTGTTGTCCCTGGAACCACAAGGTCCTTCACCTCCCCAGCCTCAGTCTCCCTTGTCTGTAAACAGAGCCAGCACGGTACCTGCTTCCCAGCACTGTAAGTACAAGAACTGAGTAAGATAATATAATGGCTAGTAGTTGAGTACTTATCCTGTGCTAAGTGCTTCACGTGGATTATCACATTGAATCCTCTGCACAACCGCCTGAGGGATGTACATAATTATTTTCATTTGACAGATAAGGAAGCGGAGGCCCAGAGAGCTTAAGAACATCTCCTGAAGTCACACAGCGAGGGAGTTACAAAGCCAGGATTCAAACTTGGTCTGTCAGACTCCAGAAGCAGGACATCAAGACATCCGCCACATCCTGAAAACATGTGGAAGTCCTGCATCTATCTGTCCGTCCATCCGTCCATCCATCCATCCATCCATCCATCCATCCATCTATCCATCCATCCAAGCATTGTCTTTGGAGCACATACCACGTGCTAGGTACTCTCCTTGGCCCTGGGGATGTCAAATGAACAAGACAAAGTTCCTGGCCTTGTGGAGCTGACAGTTGATGGAAGACTGCCAGACAGGATCAGGATGGACTGGGAGGGCCTCTCTGAAGAGACGGCATTTCAGCTAAGATCTAGAGGAGAACATGGAGCTCTCTGTGCCAGGAGCTGGGGGAACAGGAACAGCAGTGCAAAGGCCCTGAGGTAGGAAAGAGGTTGGCACAGCAGAGCACCCCAAAGAGACAGGCAGTGGGGGAGTAGGCTCAGAGAGTAGGTAAACGCAGAATGAAGAAGAAGTGGGCTGAGGCCTAGGGTCTTCCATGGGGCTCCTGAAGGATCGTGACAATGGTGCAACAAGGATGAGTCAGGGTCTCTGGGTTTGACAGAGCTCCCGGTCCAGAGGCAAATGGACAATAGCAGTGCGATGGGCTGTGTGTCCGAAGAAAGATTCATGCCCAGTGCTGATAGCTGAGGACCAGCAAAGAACCAGCCTCTGGCCAGGAACCCCAGCCCTGCCTCCTGACCACCTACGGTAGGCTGTTGGCAAAAATGCCCCCATTGCTTCTCCCCTCTCTGTTTCCATGCCCTTCACAAATTGACTTTGCAGTTCTTCTGATCACAAGTGGAGTCTATTTTCCTTCCCCTTGAACCTGAGCTCCTTTTGTGGCTCACTTTGGCCTACAGAATGCAGAAGAAGGAATGTCGTGCCCCATCCAAGGTCTCAAGAGGCCTTGCAACTTCTGCCCGCTCTCTCTCAGCACCCTGCTGTCTCCATGCTAACAAGCCCAGGCTGGCCTGCTGGAGAGGGAGAACCATGTGCAGCTACGTCCAGGCAGCCTTATTGGCCCAGGGAGGTCTCAGAGACATGCAAGGACCAGGCCAGGTGTGCTGCCCACAGATGCTTGGGGAGCCCAGCCAATGCCCGAAGAAACACCCAGATGACCCAAAAAACGGTGAGCAACAGCAACTGGGTGTTGTTTTAAGACCGCATTCAAGGGAAGCGGCTGTGGCTCAATCAGTAGGGCTCCCGTTTACCATATGGGAGGCCCCGGGTTCGGTTCCCGGGGCCTCCTGGTGAAGGCAAGCCTGCCTACACGGCGTGGTTAGCTGACCCAGCGAGCACAAGCAGCAAGGGGGGGGGGGGAAAAAAGAAAAAATAAATAAAAACTTAAAAAAAAAAAAAAAAGACCGCATTCTGGGGAAATTTGTCACACAAGAGCTAACTGACACACCTCCAAAACCTCATCAACCTTTCCCCCCCCCACCAACAAGCACTAAAACTTCACAGATTCCCAATCCCTTGGGAGTGTCGGAGTGTCGACCCAAAGGACGCACCAAAAAATCATATTTTACAGTGGAGCTCACAAATTGCCAAGCTCACAGCGTAGCTGAACATCTCTGCCACAGATGCAGTTAAGAAAAACCCAAAATTTCAGTGCCCCTTTCAGATTCTTAGTGATTCTATAAATGAAAGAGCAATGTCATTTATAAAGCTATTTTCTGGCTACAATCATTCATTTCATTCTGTCATTCATCAAATATTTATTGAGCATCTACTACATGCAAGGGACCGTGGAGGTTAATATAGACACAGCCCCTAACCTCAGGGAGCTGATGGTCTGGAGACGGGGAGAGGAAGGGGATTAACAGTCGGTAAATCATTTTGAAAGGCAAATTGCTGGCCAGAAAGGGACAAGATGCTTTGATTGATAACAGTGAAGGAGACTTACTTAGAGAGGGTGGTTGTGGGGGACTCCTGAAGAAGACAACATTTAAGCTAAAAAAATGGAAAGAAATCACCTTTTCCAAGAGCCAGGGGAAGAGCAGTCCAGGGCAAAGGCCCTGAGGCAGGAAAACAGCTTGATGTGCTTAGAGAAATTGAGAGGAGGCCAATGTGACTGGAGCTTGAAGCTGGATCAGAGCCCCTGCTCTTTCTCTTATTCCCTGGGATAGCTTGAAAATAATGGACCACAAGTCTTTGCTGCTTTTCCCACCGGGGAATGGAGTCGATTTGTCCCCATCACCCCTCTTGACCCTCGGTTTGACCGTGTGACTTGCTTTGGCCAATGGGATGTTAGTAAACATGTTAGTAAAAGTGCTTGTGCTTTAAGGCTTGCCCTATCTTGCTGCTCTTCAGAATCCTGAGACCCCCGCGTCAAGAAGCCTGGGCAGCAGTGGTGAGGAGCTCAAGCTGAGGCCCCCTGGATGAAGCTGCCGGACATGTGAGTGAGGCCATCCTCTACCATGCAGCCAGTCCCGTTTGAGCCAGCCCAGACCAGAAGAAACATTCCAGCCAGCCAGCTATCCTAGCCAGCCCATAAAACTGGTGGTGTTCTAAGCCACTAAGTTTGGAGGCCACTTGTTACACAGCAGAAGCTAATTGATACACTCACCTCACAGCCTTCAAGGACAGCTTATTCCTTGGAATGATCTGTTAGAAAGAAAGTTTCAGTGGATTAACCAGTTTTACTGAGCAGAAAATTTAAAAAGTGGTAATGAAATGTGAGCACTGGGTAGCTACTAGGCTCACTCAGCAGCTTAGGCATGCATGCATGTGAGATTTAAATTCCTACCTTGATAAAATCACAATTTCTACTGGTGTTGTGCAAAGATTCCAGGTCCTCAGCTGAAACCGCTAATGTTAAATTCCTTAATTCCAGGGATCTACTGTTTTAAGCACCTACTATGTGCCTATCACTGTTTGAGGCACTATAGAAATACAGAAAAAGGAAAAAATATTCTACTGTTGCTTTCAAGAAGTTTAGAATAGAACAGGGAAGACCTAATTCATGACAAAGAGTACAGAATAATGCAAGATCCTAGAAAAGATCTCAAAAGACTGGGTCAAGGGCTGAATTTTGCAATATGCTTGGATGACAGTGTTTAAAATATAATACATCTTAATGACTTCAGGTGTTAGGGTATGTCAGCTATCTTCCATTTGTCCTCCCAGGTCCACTCTCTACCTTTTTCCACCCTGTCCTTGTGCCAGGAGGTTGACCCATATGGACTCACCAACCAGCTCCCTTGCTCTCTGATTTCCAGTTGGATTCAGGTGATGGGAGGCACCAGCAGGAGACTGGAGGGTGGGAGGAGTGTAAGGTTGGGTATGTGGTCCCCTGGCTCCCGCCCTGTATTCCCTCTCCTCATCCCTTTGGGCTAGGGGTGGCAATGGCTCCCCTGTTAACCCCTCTGGGCTCCTGCCTTACCTATTTGGTTCTCCACCCTCCTCCCCACACCTTTCTAATTTGTTCTCTGTAAATAAACCCTCATGGATTATCCTAATTGGAGGGCACCATCTGATTCCTGTTGGGATATACCTGCACTCTCTAGTTTGCCA